>JAHWFP010027422.1:0-65714 GCA_023313725.1 Lithobius niger
CCCCCCCCCCTTGTTGATGTGCTGGGTATTGCGCCGCATGTGCCTTTTGGAAGGCTCAAGGTTCGGAAGGTTCTGCGGTTTTGTAGGGCAACTGGTAGATTCAATACTTTTGGGGTTATCAAGCCATGCACCAAATTTCATTCCAACAATCCGACCTGTCGTTTGAGCTCCACCCAGACTACAAAAGTGCAACCAACCAACCAACATTTTGCAATTTGGTGTCTGTTATAGGATTCGCTTCGCACGCTCGCTCCGCCAATAAGTATAGGGTATGAAAAAGTACTTAAATTTTAATTCATTTCTATTTATTCAGAGCAATAACCTAGCTAGTTGTCTCCCTATATACGTAACAATGGCAAAGCGAAAATCATATAGTTTAGTTTAATTTATTGAGCTTAATCGGTCCAGTACACCATATACGTAGACTTACCCTACCTACACCTTACAGTGACAACAACTGAAGTTCAAAGGTTAAGGGCATGAAAGTCATATAGGCCTACCGTGCACAGACAGCAATCGTTGTTCGTAACAATGGATGATATAACAATCAACCACGAATACAACTTGAAATATATTTCGAGCACTGGTTTGTTGGTAAAAAGAAATGGACAGGGGAGATATAAAAAGACAAACTCAAGTCTGAAATAACCTCAATGCATTTAGATAATTGAAACACGTGAATGGATGATGACACAGGAATTCTTTTTGTCTACATGACCGCCCACACTGGTCTTCACTGCAGTTCCTGGATGGTAAGACATGTGTTAGTTTATTTATTGAATGGTTCTTAAAAATGAATACAATATCTAGATATATACTAGAGTGTTGCTGCCAAGGGGTTGATGAGATTACATCACAATAAATATCTGATTAGCAGATCCGATTATTTATATGTTTAATTATTTCAAAAGTTCAAGTTATTTTAAAAGATGACTTACTGATGGCTTAAGTCAGCGTCGTATTAAGCCTCATAGAAGCCTGATGCTTATGATTTGTTGTTTCCCGTCCTCAAGTCATGGAAAAAGGAGAAAACAATAGTTTTTTTTAATTGAAATGTATTTGATACAACCAACAATTTATCGGGTTTTGGAGTAGAATTTGTAACTCTAAAAAGTCCCTGTTGAAACACGTTAGATTCGTCCCCATTAGCTCAGTCCAAGTTTTCAGAGGGTGCCACGTGCTCTATCTGGTAATTTTTGCTCATTTTTCAGCCCAAATCTAAAGTAATTACAACTAAGCTAAGCTAAATAATAATTAAATATAAGCTAGTTTCGTTTAGTTTAGTTTAGTTTAATTTTAGGCTAAAAACTGAGGCTAAAAATTCCCACATAAAACACATGGCGCTCTTTATAAACTAAGACTGAACTAGTGTGAATGTATCCAAGACTTTTCAGTATGGGTCTCAGTCACAAATTCTCCTCCCCACCCCTATAAATTCTTGATACAACTTTTCAGAAAAAGTAAACAGTTTTTTTTAAATTTAAAATAGTACCCTACCTTATTTTATTTTTCCCGTGACCGTGAGGCCCTTTTTTGGCCTGTGATCCGGTGCCTCAGCACCGAAAGCACCCCACTTAATTCGTCACTGCATTAAGAACTCTTTTTTTATAAATTTAGAATATTGTGAAAAATTAGCATGCTGTACAAATCGTTGCACATCGTTGGAATCGAATGTCTTGGGTCCGTAATGAAGAAATTATAACATTCAATCTGTGAGACGTGTCCTTCATGGAGAAAATGGGTTCATCATGGTAGATTTGCTTAGTGCTAAGGCTTATGTGTTGAACCCTAGTCTATAATAATATTGCTGACTATAGAATATTAGAAAAAATCTGCATGCTCTAAAACTCATTGGAAATCGTTGGAATCGTATATCTGGGGTCCAGTGGTAGAAAAATTAAAATTCAACTTGTGGGACCTGTATTTTATGAAGAAAAATAGGTTAATTGTGGTTGATTTGCTTAGTTCTATTTCACATGTTTCTTTACTAATGATTTAGTTTATAATAATACCAACACAAGAAGCAATGTGCCAACACTCCTATAAGACTACTATACATGGCCTTTATAATATGGCCTGTAATATGGCTCATAATAATATCAGTTTGTTCCAAAAACGACAGACTGAGAAGGCGGGGGGGGGGGGGGTTGTGGCTTAATGGCGCATCGACAGCTCGGTAGGACTGAGAAGGGCCCTAGGGGGTCACTGATATGCAACCAACTTAAAAAGTTAAAGCAGAATTTAAAATAATTTTAACCTTAAAAAATACCAAAGGCAGAAGGTACAAAGGATGGGAAAGAGAAAAGCAAAGTGGCCTGGGTGTGGTGTATGGAATGCGGTTGCCTTACTTCAAAGGCCTCTGATGTCATCACCAACGCAAGGGAAAAAAAGGCAAGGGGAAGGTTAAAAAGTGCACAATATAAAAGGGATAAAACTATAAAATATATGTGACTGACTGATGTCTACAATTAGCTTGCAGTTTACAGCCATTCCACCAAGAAACGTGGCCAACAGCTTTATATTTCCAACTGTGCTATTTCAAACGTAGGCTAACTAACACCCGTAGATTGTTATTACTACCATCTTTGTTTTTGAATGGAAGCTAGTGGTACAAACAACTACTTAAATGAGCAGGGATTGATTTAATGTTTGAAATAAGCGCCCGTCAACAGCTGGTTATACATGGTCGCAGTTAACGAGAATAAGTCCCACTGAGTATGTGGTTTTTGAACTTATCGAAGGTATAAATTTAATTTAAAAGCATACAAATTGTGTAAAATTGCGTATAAATTGTGCAAAATGGTGTGGCACTGTATATTTGTTGCATTGCTATGTAACAATTAATAGGGTGTATATACGTAGAAGTATAGGAATACAGGGTAAAAAAATGTAAATTTGTTCCATTGATGTTTATAGTGAAGCTGATCCAATGGTTGGCTGGATTCGTCCATATTCTTGGAGGGCTGACAGCACGTACGCAGCAATTATTGCTAAGGTAAAGAAACTACTTTCTTAAACTAATTGGGGAGACGGGTGGCTGATTCAACCTGATTACGCTGCTGCCATCAAACGTGCATCACACTTCACATTTAGTCTTCTGTACAGCAAAGCTGGGAAGTCTATAGCAACAACTTTGTCAGTCCGTTGCCTTTTTCAACAGTAGTCAAGTGAACTTTAAAAAAAATGCAAATTAATACAGAGTGGTCCACAAAAAACTGGCGACCCAACATTTTGTTAAGTTCAACTTTTCTAGTTAGCACCCTTCAGAACCAGGAGAGGACTGTGAATAGTCGTCCATCAACAAAGTAGAAAACGTTTATGTCTGTGAGTTGGTATACGGATGGGACCTGGAAGGGCTGCTTGAATTAGTTGCATAACACTTGTGGAATGGATCAGCATTTCTTTGGGGTAGGGCAATCGTCGTCCCCAAAGTGGATGCCAGGAAGAAACTCCCATTGTATATTACGCATGTAATTACTTGCTATGGAAGTGGACGATTAATTCAGAGTAAGCTCATTCCCAATTCACTCCTCACTATATAGCTAGGGACTATACACAATAGCATTATAGTATATTGAGCATCAAACCAAGGTTACAACTTGTTCTGACCTCCGCTTTAGCTCTGGTGGTCCAACCGTTCAGTGTGACCACCAAGTGCTTGAGCCTTCCAATCCGGCCCGTTTTATATGCGAGCCGAACAATAAAAGTTGCCTGGGGCATTACATCATGTGACGGGCAAACATGTGTGCTCAACAGCCCTGTTATCGGCAAGGTGCACCATGGAGTTGTCAGCTTCGTAGGTTGCGTTTCCGTACATGTAAACCCGTTACATCCCCCCTCCCCTAAGTGTTTGCTTAGGCAAGAGAGGACCTACCTCTACATAATACTACGAAATCACTTAACCTACAGCAAGGTTGGTGACGGTGAGCAATATTTATTTCACATATTTGCCTTAACCTATACAGAGTTTCACGATGGCCTGCTAAGCTGCTGTTGGTATCACCTGGCCAAATATACGACTTAAAATATCACTCATAATAATTTAAACATGAATCACACATTGCAACCTTTTACAATCTTTATTTCGAAGAAAACTTCTATAAAAGTTCAAAATGTTTGCACAAATCACATTTGTACCGTTTTTCACCAGTATGAAAATTTGTAGCACAACACTTGAAGAATTGTTCCCGTGTACCATATTCAAACTACTTCTTTCCACTGTGTTGTGTATGTTTGTGAGCTAGCAACTACACTCCCTACGAGACACCAAACGTTTGTGTTTTTGTACTTCACTATACAGCACCACACACCACCAGAAGGTTTGTATTTGCCATGTTCAAACTTCTTCCATAACTAGGCTACTATAACCCTAACACTGTTTGTTTGCTTTTCTTTCAGGTTCACCCAGGCAAGTATTGGTTTTTTTTTTCTTTTTGTAACACTGCACAATGCACGTTCTGTTTTGCAGGAAAACTATATTTGCACAAATTCCCTTTCTCAACTAATTTTGAATTTTTGCCTAATGGCATCAAAATTCTGATTTAATTTATTCTTTTAAGTTCTCACTACTCAGTTAGCTTTGACTGCATTTACTAACTTTGTTCTGATTTAGAATTCTTTCAGTTTTTTTCTAGCTCGGGTGGGGGGGATTTTTTTTTGTTTCCAACTTGCATAGTTTTATTAACAAAGTTTTGTTGTAATTTTTTATCTTTTCTTTTCAAATGCTCAAACTACACCCCCCAAATCTTTGCTAAACAAAGTTCAATTCTTTGAGTTTTCCGTTCCGTCACTCTCTGATATCTCCATATCTGCGTTATCTGGCCTTAGGAGAAATCGCTCATCTCTTCTTCTTCCATACTTGACTTAGAAGTTGTAGTTGATGGTTTTGAAGGACCTCCCATAGGTTGCACCATTCCTAGTTCGTCCAGTTTTTCCTGTGCGTCCTCTATGGGCGTCCTGGTTGGCGAAGTGGAAGGAACAGCAGCACTCCATGGGTTGGCCAATGGTGGGGAGGTCATTTGCATACCTCATCCTGTAGTAGGCTGAAGTTTGATGGCCAGGGCATACCAGTTGCAACTCGTACTCGTCCAGTACTTTATCCGAGTAGTCACGTGACATCGTCCCTGGGCTCCTGTCCATACTTGACATGACACGTGCTGTTGCCTTGGCTGCATGGTTTGGGTAGACTTTTCCACTTTCAACTTGACTGTTGATTTACTGTTGAGTTTAGCTTGCCCAGATCTGTCCTTGGATTGCTTCTTCTTATTACGTCTGCGACTGCAAAATCGGTTTTTGGGTCTGCAGCCACCTCTTGATTCTTGCCCCAAATTACCTTGGAATTTTGGTTGCCTTCCTCCTTTGATGCTGTTTTCCCTCCTTCCTTCTCTACTGTTTCCACCATCTTAACTTCTCCAACCTTCTTCTTCTGCCATCTTCTGTTGCATAAATTTTCTCCTCTTGTTTTTATCTCGTTGTAGACCACTGCTGTAGCCGGCCACTGCCGTTGTGATTTTGTATTGCAGCTTGTATAGGTTTTATATGATTGTGTCTAGACGCATTTTTTGCTGCTCTGCACATCACTCAATCTGGGTTTTGTGTATGCAAAACCATACACATCTGCTCGCAGATCTACAAGACCCGGAAGTCACTGCATAATTGCGCCCCTCAGCTTGAAATCACCCGTTTTACCTCGCTTCCGTAAACGCTGTTTTGCTGGTAAAAACATCGTTACTTTTCAAGCCCAGGACAAGACTAGGTAAGTATCAAGCATTGAGACTGAAATAGAGACTAGACATTCGTGGAATTGTGTAAAAAAAAATAGGTTTTGTAGGCAGAATATGAGAAATTGACTCGCACCATTTTCCTTTATCTACACCCGATTTTCTCCCACGGGATTTGGAGAATTAGGCCTACGCCCACATCACCCCCCCCCAAATTTTGCGGTGGGGGTGGGGAAGGGGGGGCTTTGACCCCCCCCCCCCGTCTTTTTTTGTACAAAGTTGAGTGGTACAAAATACATTTTTTCTGTATTTTATGCGTTTTTGGTGTGTAAAACGTCTCTGAAATTGCCGTTATTTGCGCGACTATTCCATTTTTGTCCCCTCTCATCCCCTGTTACCTCCAATTGCAGTTCCATAACGTGTGTGCTTATAATTAGTAACCGAACGAGTACAAATGTTGCGATCCTGCTTTCGCAAGTAGTAAGAGTGGTCGGGTTTGTCAGGTAACACTGGTTTAATTTTCTGCTTCTTAGGAATAACCTGCTTCTTTTTTAGCTCAGTAACTGTTGGTGGGGTTACATTTGCAGGGAAAAAGAATGGTTTGAGTTGTGCGATATCCAAGGACCGATTTCACCCACCCCGGTGTAATACCCCACAAAATGCATGTTTTTCCGATTTTTTTTCTGAAATCACGTATGGAGCTGCAAATTTTGGCGCCAGGGAAGAAGCTAATCCTCATGCTGCATTTGACAGGGTATGTGTTCGGCGGACACGACATAATCTTCCACCTTTAGGGTTAGAGGTTTATGCCGCCTGTCATAGTAGACCTTTTTCTGTGCCCTAGATGTTTTCATAGACTGTTTACCTAGCCTATACATTTTAGAAAAACGCTGCACGATCTCCATTTGAAGCTTGGTCTGGTTTTTGGTTTTTGCAGGGAGCAGTCCCTTCGTTAGTTTTGGGAGAGCTCATACCCCCATGGACCAGCTGGTGAGAAGCAGTGAAACAACGTAACATGTGTTTTATTACCTTGTTCTGTCTCTCAACCGCGTTAACCTTCGGGTTGTAAGCGGTTGCGTAATAGGTCTTGATATCCTCTTGACTGCCACAAACTACGCCATATCTTAGTTATGAAACAGGGGCCAATGTCCGAAAAAATTTGTTGAAAGAAACCCCAACGGAGTACATCTTTCACGCACTCGGCTACCTGTTTCACTTTAGCCGTCCTGATAGCAAAAGTTTGGGCCGAGAACTGAACTCATCCAGGACTACAAGTATCCAGCGTCTGCCTCTCAGGTTACTGGTGAAGGCCAGATGAGATCCACGGAACCTCTCTTCCAAGGGGCATTGGGAGGATCTATCGTGGTCAGGAGTCCAGCAGGTTTTGAAGTTTCAGTTTTGCAAATCTGACACTTCTTACAGCTGCGTACAAACTCTACGATATCCTTCTTCATGCTACTCCACCCCAGCAACTCCTGCATCCTTTTCAGAGTTTTAAAGACTCCAAAATGGCGTCCCAGAGGTGAGCTGTGAATTGCAACAATCGCGTTGTGACGTAGCGACTTCGATAAAAACCCTCCGAAAAGTGTATTACCTTCAACTACATCACGAATGTTACGTGAAACATAAGTTTTACACAAGGTCCCATCACGCAAGCAGAGCTTCCCGGGGTAAGGATGCCTCCGTCCACAGCTAAAAGTACTTCAGCACCCATTTTCTGGTGGGATATTTATTTATTTATTGTTATTAGTGTTATTATTCCTGTACACAAGCTGAAGGGTGATTATCGGCAAGAAGGTATCAAGTTTGGTCTTGAAGATATCGGTGTTTGGTGTGGTGACAATGTCCAGAAAGGAAGGGAGTGCTTACGGTTTTTGGAGGTGCAGCAGCATTGGAAAATCTTGAGTCGGTTGTTTCTAGTTTTTGGGTTGTTGTTAAGGACAAAGAGGGGTTTATTTGTGTGTGAGGGAGAGTGCAGGTTGTTGTGGGTAATGATGAGGGTCGCCTCGGATTCTGCAGTATTCGAGGGTGGGGAGTCAGAGGGCTTTCCCGCGTTCGGTGTAGGAGAGGTGACGGATGGAATGAACTTGTTTTGAACATAATTTCGAAATTTCCTGAACTTTTTTAACAAACCATTTTTTGTGGGACTCGTGATGTAATTGAGGGTGGTATGTGTTTTAAAGCTTTTTACAAAAGTACTATGTAGCCTACTGCACAATTTATGCATTCCATTCACCAATGTTAGGAGGCCATTTTGGAGTGTTTAAAACTCTCAAAATAATAATTTGTTGTTGTTTTTTTGGAATTCGCTTTAGCGTGTTTGTGGAAAAGTTGCCTTTTAGCATGACCAACATACACAAAAAATTTCATTACTCTCAGTCCAGTTTTGAGGTGCCACGGGGCCCTTCAATTTAAATTTTATGTCAATGAGTTAAATAGCAAAAAAAAAGCAAATATGTTGATTCTATTGGTTTAAAATTTAATTTCAACTTTGTCTCATTTGATATTCTTTGAAGCAGAACTTGCCATGACCATAAAGAATTTTTTGTGTTCAAATGGGTGAAACTTCAAAAATGGTCTAAATTATGCTTCGGCCTATTTTGGCCCACAACTACTATTTACACTAATGAACAGAAAAAATAATTTCCTTGCATTACGGTTACTTTTCATGGTCACAGAGCGTCAAATGCGATAATGTTAAATTTATTTTTAAACCAGTGATATCATCATATTTGCCTCTTTCTTCATTACGGCCATTGACATACAACGTTAAGTTTGAAGGCTCTTGTTGGCACCTTAACAGATGATATCAGAATGATAAAATTTTTTTCTGCGTGATAGTGATGGTAAAAGGCAACTATTCTACACCCAGGCTATTAACAAATTTTTATACGTTTGACATGTCTTTCCAGCGTTATTACCTGAACTATTCATACTAGAGTAGTGGCATAAACTGGGATGCTATAATTGATAAGCCTTACGAATTTAGAGTAGAATTTCGAGTAGAATCACAAAGTTTACAGTCACGCACAGATCAATTTTCATTGCGTTAAGCGTAAAATGGTTGGGTATGTTTAAATAGCCCCAGGTAGTAGTAATCTTGGGTAAAATGAGTGGATCAGTTATGTAACTTCAGTCTTTGAGTAAACACATTGGTTAAAAAATGTAATATTCTTAGGTGGTGACCCAGCACTGGTATTATATTCTGAAGTCCGATCAGACGTCGACATATTATCTTCTGGGCAATGACAACGGGTTCTTGAGTTATCGGCCTTGGTTCTTTGAGCAGCGAACATTGCTGGCTAGATTTCAAATGAATGATACCACGATTCCACACGTTCTCTTTGTGCGTAAACCAGTTTACATAGTCATGGGACTCTTGGCTTATTTGGGTGAAGAGCCAATTAGGACCACCATAAAAAGTAAGTTAACCCTATTATTATTAATATTTCTGTTAACTTTGTGTACCATGAATAAGGCAAACAGCATAGTCAATAAGCAGGGTCAGAATGAGGCATAAAGGTCCCAGATAGAGTTATGCTGTTCTCTCTCATGCAAAGTCATACAGTGATTTTTGGGGTGATTGGAATGGTGGACGGTAACCCCCCTCCACAGTGGCATAGCTATGTTAGGTAGGGCCAAGGCAAATTAGCCATTGGGGCCCTCCTCTTTAATATGCAGGATATGGCCCATAAAAACACACAAGCTCCAAAATTTTAAGTCCATACTTTTTTCAAAATGTTTTCTATATTTTCGTTATAGTAAAAATAATAATAATAATAATAATAATAATAATAATAATAATAATAATAATAATAAATGTTCCGCCCTAGAAAAGGGGCAAGGAAGACGGAAGGGTCTCGGAAGAAACCACTAACACCGGTCCTGTGGAAACAAAAGATGGCAGCATCACAAATACGGGCGCCTAAGAAAGGTGGACAAGTCAACACGGTTAAGCAGAGCCCTAAAAACATCCACCGAATTTGCGGAGACAACTGCCTCTGGGAGGGCGTTCCATGGTGCAACCACCCTGTTGGCAAAAATGTACTTACGACAATCCAGGTTACACCTAGAGCTACACAATTTGAAAGAGTGGCCCCGGGTAAAGTTTACCGGACTCAACTTAAAAAAAGGAAGATCCAAATAGGGACCACTTTTTCGTACTCTTGTAAAGTGGTCCCTATTTTCACTTTTTGTGAAAAAACTTTTACAAAGTTTGGTTTTAAAGAAATTTTTCAGCTTGAGCTTTTTGTTATGGGCCGGCCATCTTATATTTTTAATGATAAGGGGATGGACGGACAAGGAGGCTCGAAATTCATTTTTAAAATACAGTTTATATCAAATTAAATAACTAGTGTACTACAAAAGAGACTTTGTAAATCTAATTTTTTTTTCTTTGGGGTCCCCTGGGGCCGGGGCTATGCCACCCCGTAGCTACGCCGCTGCCCCCCCCCCCCCCCCACTACAAAAAAATCAAGTTGACAGGATATTTCAGTTGAACTTTTGTTTGCTTGATATAATGAAAATTCGAAGAATAAAGCACAATTTATTGGAGACATTTAATTTTCTTAAAAAATTTGTGATTTACACGAGTGCCAATATTTTAATTGGACTTAAATTCTGAGTTGACCCGAAAATTGTCGCGTTTTGAATAAACTCGGTATTAACAAATAAATACAAACAGGAAAACAAAGAGATCTGTAGGACCGAGGAATCAGTAACAGTGTTAAGGCTCAGACCCTTAAAGGGACACTCGGCCTTGCCTTATAACGTTCCGCCTGCCTTATAATAACTACGCGCAGATCGCCATCCGCACATTTACAGCGCCAAGGTCGGCTGGGGTGGTAGCTGCGTTCCTCGCAGCGCGGAACAGTAGCTGCTGTCTCGGTTGCCTTTGGAAATAGTACACGAAACTGAATAAAGTTAAAGATTCTGTCGTCACAAACCGGAATGTTCCGTATTTTAACATCATAATTTATAATTTTCTAGGCTAGTGTCTTATAATTTTGCTTCGGCGATCTATTGGAATAATTAATTTTAATTTTTACTGCATTAGTCTTTTAGATTTTTGATGTCATAGTAATTACTAGCAAATGATTAAAATTAGTACTGTGCACACACAGATAAAACTTCAAGGTGCGCAAAGCATCATAGTTCCCCAATATTCAACAGAAAATCTCGTAGACGCCACATTTTAAAACGGATTTTTAGCTAGGGAAAGACTAACGGTAAGTAAATAGACCTTTGGGGCCGTACTTGATGTGGAGGATCGAGAAAAATGGCGCTGGGAGGTATACCCCTTTAAAGTGTATGACGACACCCTTACAACAAAAAAATCTATCCACTTTGTAAGGAATTTGTAGCTTGGTTTAATGTCAAGGTAGCTCAGTCCACAAATAGATCTAAGAAGACTCGGAAGAAATATGTTTTTAATTTTCAGACAGTGGCTACGATTGATATGTACATGTGACAAGATACTCCTGATACAGATGTAGACCCATTATCCTTCCTGTAATTTAGTATTATGTTTAAGGGAAATTACATCGATTTTTACTGGCATGTATTTATTACCTTTGGGTCACGTACACAACTAAAGAAGCGATGGGAACACGCTTCATACGTTCGATGCGGCAATTCTATTACGGCATCATCACAAAACGGTTCGATAGGCTTTATTTTAGCTTGGGACACTCCAAAATGACTGCCGACAGAATTCAGAGCCGACTAGTTCGAAATCAGAGCCGACTGAGATAGCTGTGTTGGCTGCGGTAGCTCAAGCATCTGGCAGATACTACTGTTTAGAAGGTTAAAGGTTGTCTAGATCGACTAAGTTGGTTACATTCTCTCTTTATAGAACTGGAGTAGATTCAAACAAAAAACCAATCAATCAAAAAAATCAATATCAATACCTAAATAATGCTCCACTTTGGACTGACGCTCTCGATCTCGGCATGCCTATTGATGACGTCTACTTTGACTTCAGTAAGGCGTTCGAGTCTGTTGTACACACAAAGCTTCTTCTAAAGATCGGTTTTACTGGGAGTTTGTTAAAATGGGTGGCAGTTTCCCTAGAGAGAAGATCCCAGCGAGTTCTTGTCGGCACCTCTTTTTCTGCCCCTTTGCCTATTATTAGTGGGGTTCTGCAGGGTTCGTACTTGGTCCCCTGCTCTTTGTAGTCTATTTAAATGATATTCAATGCGACCGTCCATCGTTTAAGTTTGCAGATGACTTGAAGCTCAGAGAGAAACTCGTTGACCCCCTCAGTTGACCCACTTTCAATTTAAGAGGGAATCAACAGTGTTCTCAAGTGGAGTTCGTTGTGGCAACTGCCCCTATCATCGCACAAACGTCAGTTCTTGCATATCGGTCGTCTGGGCTCCGTCAGCCAGTATCTACGTCAGGACCTTACCTTTCCGGGGGTCTCTGAGGTAGATGACCTCGGGGTGCACATCACCTCGAACCTTAAGTCGTCTGACCATTGCAACATGATCGTTTCTAAGGTTTATCGTAGACTCGCAATTGTTGAGTGTTGTTTCACATCAGGCAACCCAAAAGTAAAAACTTAGGCCTTTAAGGTCTATGTGCGACCACTACTGGAGCATGCAAGCCAAGTTTGGTCTCCTTACCTCCTTGGGGATATTGACTGAATTGAGCCCGTCTAGCATTGCTTTACAAAGAAACTCCCTGGCCTCTCGACCTACAATATGATGTGCGGCTCTTACGAACCGGACTCGAATCCCTAGAACTGCGCAGGCTGCATACAGATCAGAAAGTTGACTTTTAGGATTGTCCGTGGTCTGTTGCCTATTGACATGCCCTTCTTTGATCATTGTTTCAGCAAGGCCACAAGAGGCCACTCTCTTAAGTTGGCAGTTGCCTCGGCTAAGCTAGACTGTACATTAAACTTCTTTGCTGCCCGGGTTGTCCGCCCATGTAATTCGCTGTCGGAGGAAGCTGTCCTTGCACCCACTGTGGCACGTTTTTCCAGTTTGCTTGAGAGACTTCTCCTCAGTGGGTGTTTGAAAAGACCCGAAAACTTCTTTTAATGACTAGGACGTGTGTAAGTGGCTGCGTCCTTCAAGCTTCATTCGACCCACTAGTGGATAAACTTTATTATTATTATTATTATTATTAGGCACATTTTTTTTCAATGTCACGTTCTTTTTTATTTATTAATGAAATTATAAAAGTATTTATTATACCAGGAAACTGGGATAAGCAAAGAACCACAACTAGAATCAATTTCTAATAGTAAATCAATACCATTAAAACAGCAGTTTATCAGCCATTTATTACTGTTTACTACACTTGAATCAGTCATAGTAAATATAGTGGATTCCAGAGCTTCTACTAAATCAAATGTATGACTATTTTCAAATGAGCTACGTTTCTTCTTGGATATGGTGAGTCTTATTTTTGCCATACTTAATGGTTTTTACGTTTGCCTTCACGGCCAGAGCATGCTCTCTTGGAGTTTCTAGAAACATGAGGGTTGCCATGTGACAGACCAGGTGTCTCTGACCGCCACATAACTTTTAAATGTCCCTTAGTTCCACAAACTTCGTAAACATGCAACCTTATCCTACACTCGGGTCGGGTATGATTAGGCTTGTAGCAACAGAAACAAATTACGTCCTTTTTAACTTAATTCCAATTATTGAGACTTCATGTGTAAAAAACTACTATATTTAGGTAAAATTAAGTAACTTGTAACAAGTGACTTGGGAATAGAATAGCTCTAGCCCAAGTGTTATTACAAAAATATACAAATTTAGCAATACTATTGTAATGTATAATAATGAGTATATCCCGCTTGCTACCATGGTGGAAGGAAGAGGAGCGGGGTATAATCGACCTAGTGTGCTATAATCGGGGTGATTATACCCCAGTACCTTTTCGTTGCGTGCATGCGCAACTTACCTAGCTAAGCTTAAAACAGACGCCAGATGCTAGTTAATGACTGCGGCTTTTGACTCGCGTATATACCAGCTAGAAAACACGACGTATTCATTACGACTTTCGTATTTTAACATCACACTTTATAATTCGTTAGGCTAGTATATTAATTTTTCTTCGGTGATCTATTGGCATAAATAATTTAAATTTTTACCATATTAGTCTTTTAGGTTTTCGATCCCATGGTAATTATTAGCAAACGATTAAAAATTAGTACAAGAACACACACAACGCCATCTCTCGGCAGATTTCAGCAATGCGCAGTTGATGCGGTGTGTTTAAAGGGAGAAAGTCGCTGACGCAGCATCGTCTGTAACTTTTCGTTGGAGACAAACAATTTTATAAACTGATAAACTGACAAGCTAATAAAACGTAGCATTACGTTATAAATATTAATAATAACACAAAGAATGTTTAGTCTTTTTGTTATTATTTTATTTTGAATTGGGATATACTCCAATAAAACAGCCCTCTAGCTTTTGTGGATAATACGGCTAAAAATGTTTTCGCACTCAGTCTGTAACAGACTAAAACTAACTCATGCTAATTAATTTGAAATTGTATCCCTTGCGCTACGCGCTCGGTATATAATTGCAAAATAATTAGCATTCGTTAGTTTTAATATCAGGTTACAGGCTTCGTGCGAAAACAGTGGCTGTATTATCCACAAAAGCTCTAGGGCTGTTACTACTGAATATCGTTACATTATTAGTTTAACCACGGGATACCATTCTCCTCTTTTAAATAGTAAAAAAAAATTGCTGCACTTAACCCGGCTTAAGCTGGGGATTCCACTCCTTGACTCGACGAGGTCGGGAACTGGAGTTTCGAAACGTCAACAGCAACAGAACTGAGGCTTGATTGAGGAGCTTTTCCTTTTATAGGAAAAACTGTACCAATGTTGCATCATAACATACCATTTCTATAAATAGAATGCTTATGTAAAGGATTTTCCGTTGAGCTGGGTTTTCCCCAAACTATGTTGAAGTGACTTGGGCTTCGAGAAAAGGGGACTCAAGTAAACCTTGATGTCACTCCTTGGGAATCCCCACTCCAGTAAACCATGATGTCACTCCGAGGAATCCCCCTCCAGTAAACCTTGATGTCCCTCCAGTAAAATTTGACGTCGCTCTAGGACGTTACTCCGGTAAACCTTGACGTCATTTCTGGCCCTCTGGTAAACCTGTACATCACTCCAGTAACCTCAGTTATCACTCCGGTAAATTCACTGTTGCTTCCACTCACTCTGGTAAACTGTGACTGTGACTGGAAGTAAACTGTTACTTCTAATCACTTTCAGTAAGTCCGGTAAATTGTGCGTCACAAATTTCCTACACCCAAGAATTCAAGGCATTTCACAAGCAGCATTCCTTGGTAACAAAAGCACTTGAACAGGTACCAGGAGACACCCCCACCCGATACATTCGAGGATGTAACATGGTACACATTTTTGGTAGCAGGAACATTATGTCTTTTGCTACCGGAGGTGTCTGTCTCTGGGTGGGGGCTGCCCATACTGCTTTTCTCCTCTACTGCGCTCAAGTAAACCTTGATGCCGTACAATGGGATTCCCCCACTCCAGTAAACCTCCTCATTACTTCATCACGTCACTCAAGTAAACCTTGATGTCACTCCAGTAAATCTTGTTGTTGCACCAGTAAACCTTGGGGTCACTTGAGGAAACCTTGTGGGTTAAAATGAAAACTCCACTTTCATATTTGTTCCTCTGTATGGAATTCGTCCAGTCAGCTTCTTTGTGCCCTTATTCTGATTTCGTTCTCTAGGTGGGAATCAGGCTTTTGAGCATAACTGAATTACCCTTACAGCTTAATGATGCCTAACACTAGGAAAATCACGCTCTACAGAATACAATCAAGATTCTCCCATGAACTAAGTTGCATGACAGCTGGGCTATTCACCGCAACCTAGTAGTGACAAATTCCCATACATAAATGGTAACTATGTATAGCAACGCACATGAAATGGCAGCATTGTGTTACACTACTGAAGAAGTAGTTTACAAGATGTAAAGAAGTCTGATTATTGGACGACCACAAGCTAACCTCAAAAAGATTCCAGTTTTTTCATTTATCTTTATTATCTGCATTCTTTCTGACGAAGAAGGAATACTCAGCAATGGGTCAACAGTGGGGACCACCATTAGCACTCCAGAGTCTGGCTGGAAGCCTAATCAGCATCTTTACAAGGGTGTCCCGACTTTAAACGGCATACAGGACTACAAATTCCCTGGAAGGCTATTTCCGGGTCTGGCTGAAGAGATCCACTACCTGAGGCTGACCGCCTTCCTTGAGGCTGACCGCCTAATCTTGCAGCAGCTACACTGGCAGAAGTTGCAGAAATCAACATAACACAATGTAAACTGGCCCTAATGTCTACAATTGGTCCTAATCTCTATACTCATTTTCAGAATGTTGCCAGAGCCCGTCACATGCAGGAATGCCTTCTCAAGACTTTCGTCAGGTCGATCCATTTGAACAAATGCATAGACTTAGATACATCTTGAACGTATGCATGACCCCCAGTGAGGATGTCACAAGTTACATCAGACGTATACGAGCCTTCATGGAGGAATTCATTTCAATTGGCTATCTACTGACGGAAATGTAGGCCTGTACCTGGATTCTGCGCGGTACCCACCATCCTTCCAAAACAATGACCTGCGAATTGCTCTTGCGTTCTGGATACCCATTGATACTTACTGTTGTTCAAACCGAGTTGGTAGACTAACTGAGTGAAGAAAGGCAGCACAATTCGTAGTTGAAGTGAATAAAAGCCCAAAATGCGCACAAACATGTGAAATAACACAACGTTTCGGGGATATCATTCACCCCGTTTTCATGTGCAAAGGAAATTAGCTGAAAAGCAACGTACAGGAATTTAAAACACTAAAAAAGCCATGCTGTATGCAAGGCACAAGACACTAAATTTTTGTTTAAAAACGAAACCTAAGACTTCCTAGACGGAACATATCAGCAATAGGCGATGCCTAGGCAATGCCACAACCAGACGTATTGTGTGCAGGGCAAAAGCTCTCAACATACTTCTTTTCGCGGTTGCACCGAAGTCAAAAATGCTTCGGGTTCAGACATTTAGCTAGCGTATGCGGCGATACACGCCTCCCCCCCCACGCACTGCATTAACCCTGAAAGCTGGCGCAGAGGACCCACAGCAGATTTGGTACAGGACCCCAGAGCTGGAGCTCCAAATACCAACTTTGTCTTTTGTGAAACACGTGAAGACCGCCAAGTTCAACAACAACGTGGGTGTGACAACAATACGGAACGCATTACATTTTTGTTCCAGCAGCACAGAGCCTATGGCATGGAGATAACAGCTGGGCCTAACAGTTTAACACCGTAACGTGTGGTACAGCACAGTGTTAATGGCGAGGAAACCTAAAGTATGTAAATAGTGATAAGTGTAAATCTGGTCACCATGATGGGTGTGCCCCGGAACCAGAATACTTCACGCACGATTCCGGGCCAACGCTCATCATAGTAACCCACTACTATAAGTTAATTAATAGAGCGAAATGCTCAAGGGTTAAAATTGCTACAACTTCAAATGGAGTCAATGCCTTCGGCGTGTTAGCTGGTGACATTCGTGTCATCGGCTATTCCCGGAAAGGGAACACTGTGCGTCACACTGTTACACTTAAAAACATAGTCGAGATGCTGTTGGCAGCCAAAAACCTACAGTCGGTATCTCAACTACTCAGCATTGTTCGTCATTCAGATCTGTGGACACATGGAGTTTATGTACGACAAAAACCTCAACTTATTCATGTATGGTAATAGGTCGAGCTGGTATGTCGAGCCGGTATTTAATGTCAAACAGTCTGGTGATGAAAGTTATGACCTGTGTGGGTAGACAGTTGCAGGTGAACATGGCAATGCCTACAACCAGCAATTTAATAATATTTTATTTGGTTGCCCAAGTGTGTCCGTTGGTATGGCCACCTTTACTGGTTCTGGCCCTTTGCCGGAAATTACTGTACCCAAACTTGCATATACCCCAGTGACCATTCCTAACCTAACTGTGCCTGAGTATGACTCGTTTGTATGTCACATTAATAATGTGAATCGCTACCCAATCCAGTGTCCTCCACCACTTACGCCCTTTCACCTCTATTGATTCTACCCCTAGGAGGGACCCTATTTGTAAGCATCTGCTTTTCAATGAAACAATAGTTGGGGGCAGTGAGGGGTATGTGGATTGCGAGGATGAAGATAATAATATAACCTCTCCCAAGTTTTTTGGATATCTTAGGGGTTATGTCTCTGAGGCTCAACAACACCCGAAGGTGGAACAAGGCAGAACAGGGCGGAACAGTCGTCCACTTGTGATAAACTACAATACCAATCCCTCATAGGATCCCTTCTCTTTCTTGGGTCGCACAGCCATCCGGATATAAGTCATTCTGTGTTCTATCTCTCACATTATAATGTTCACCTAACTCAACTACATTCGTTGGCTGAAAAACAGGTATTGCGTTATCTTAAAGGGATGGAGTAAAAAGCACGGTAACAGATTATATGAAGTCAAACCAAGCAGTGCTACATAAATATATACAAACAACGTTTCGAAAGCATTGACCCCCAAAGCTCCCCCTCCCCCACCCTACAAGTTTCATTGCTGTGCCTTACTTCAAAGGCATCCCTGAAGTCCTTAAGAAGAAACTTAACATCAATAACATCCGACTAGTTTCAAACAGCCACCAAAATATTAAGCAGATGACCATGCACCATGAAAATAAAAACAATAATAAATCAGAAGACATGTTTTCCACACTCAATACTGTTTGTCGAATTCCCTGTACGGAGCCAACCTGTACTGCCACATATGTAGGACAATCCCTTCAAAAACTTAAAGAACGTATGGCATCCCATAAATCAAACTTCAAATTAAAAGTCGAGTCCAATTCATTAGTGCAACACTGCCTTTCAACAGGCAAGTCGCCTGACAAATACGCAACAGGCCACACCCCCGCCTTGGACAAGGTACAAATCTGGTTTCAAGAAAAACACACTAGAGCACGTATTAATCTTGAAACGCTTGTCATCCATAACATACACCACCTGTACATAACCACTTAGTGCCAGATAATAAATGTCTAAAAGAATATTTTCCTGTGCTTAAAACACTTAAACTCGACTCGTTTGTCAGGCATATTGTGCAACCCCCATAACGAACGAATGGATCACACCTATGAAACACGTGACCCTGATTTGCATTCACCTTGCGACTTGGTTTTCCAACAGAGCAGGTGGGTTGTGCATTTCAGCTGCCATTTCTGCCACTTTTGAGGGGAGAAATTGGTGGTTTTTATCCATTTTAAATAACTGTTTTTATGCTTTTAATGTAGGATTACTTAGTGGCTTTTGCCATGCTTTAATTTTATTGCTAACCTGATAACGAAAATTACAAATTTTCGAAACGTTGTTTGTATATGTTTATGCAGCACTGCTTGGTTTGACTTCATATAATCTTAAAGGGACTCATCAGCATAAACTTGTCTTCCCTTACAGTGTGGAACGGGGCAGAAGGATGCGCAGGTATTCTCAGGGCATGCAGTTAAATTTCCTGGGTGTCTTATACTATGGCAGATGACAAAGCTGAAAATAGTCAGCTTAAGTAGTGCGGAAGCAGAAATTATGACTCTCACTGACTGTGCCACAGACCTTAAATGGACCCATGAGATGCTGTCCGAATTTAGATGCTAGCACATCCCTAAGTCTCCTTCCAGTTCTTACTCTGACAGTCGGTCCTCTATCGATCTAGCGAACAGTTTGTTGTGTAGTGCAAGGACTAAGACCGATGCACAAAGTTTGATACCTGCGTGTAATTAGGGGAAGATGGTACCATTGAATTTACCTTCAGAATGGGAGTTGACTTTATGGCTGACCTTTTGACCTAACCGGTACCAAAGGGGTGCCTAGAACATCTCCATAAGTATGAACCCACAGTTTGGCTCTGTCTGAACTGTAAATGTCAAACCCCATTAATCCTATTAGTGTTTCTCATTCTGATCCAAATGGGAAATGCCTAACCTATACTAGCTATGTTTTTATCTGTAGACTAACTGTTGAGTTAAACAATATCTAATTCAGAAAGATTTTTGTACTACACCCATTTTTAACCTCACTTATCTACACCTTATAAGCCCTGATTCCGAAGTCCCATCCGTGTAGCTAACAATAAGAAGTAACACACACTAAACAACAATAAACAATGAAACTTAATTTACCTCACCATAGTATTATTAGCCAGCGGCAAAGAATTGTTTAAACGATGCTGGCCGATTCTTCCAGTTAAAATCAAAGGATTAGTGAAAATCAATAAATATTCAAAAATACAAAAATATAATAATCAAAAATACACAGACGGGTTCGCTCAGTCAGCATTCAGCATTTACTAGCCATCTAAAAAGAATTGTTCAAACAATGCATAACTGCTAGCATAAAACTCAATCAGCATTTATTAGCCAGCTAAAAGTAATTACTTAATGATGTATAAACTGCTGGAAGATTAAAATTAAAGAATAAGTGAAACTCAGCAACTTGGATAAATATTCAAAAGGCACAAAAATACACAAACTGGTTCGATCACTCAATCAGCGTTTATTAGCCAGCCAAAAATTATTGTTGAAACGATGCATAAACCACTGGCATAAACTGCTGCAAGATTAAAATTAAAGGAGCAGTGAAACACGGTTAAATATTCAAAATGCGCAAAAGAGGTGTTTGCCCACTCAATCAGCGTTTATTAGCCCGCCAAAAATAATTGAACACGCGAGTGATGTTTGATGCACTGTTTGCAACATGGGGATCGGAGGGTGGGGGTTGTTTTATGAAACAGCCAGCATAGCTGGACTGAAAATTCTGATGCACCGTTTGCAACATAGGGATGGGGGGTGAGAGACAATAAAAATTGCCTTAATTACTTTTTATAACACATGATCTAGATTGTGCAAAGTCAAATGTCGCACAAGCAAAGTATGCCGATGACTTAAAACTACACTCCATCGCTGTCTCTTTTGCAGACACGAATCTTTTGCAAAGTTCTATTAATGAGGTTGCTGTGTGGGCTAAAACGTGGCAATTGCCGCTCTCTATGGATAAATGTATCAGATTCCATGTAGGTAAAAACTCCACAGCCTCCAACTATTTTATTGGCGCTACAATGTTTGAAACTGTTGAATCTACTAAGGACCTAGGGGTCTGGTTTAACCATGACCTAAAATCAGAAACTCATTGCAATTTTGTATCTGTAAATGCTAATCGCCGGGCCGCAATTGTCCGCCGGTGTTTTACTTCTGGAAATCAGCTCATTTTAACTTGGGCCTTTAAGGTGTACATCCGCCCTATCGTAGAATACGCGAGCCAGGTGCGGTCGCCATGTTTTTTGAAGGATATTGACCGGGTGGAATCGGTTCAGCGACGTTTTACTAAGGCTATACCGGGATTACGTAACATGTCCTACACTGAACGGTTGAAATATCTTAAATTGGATTCCCTGGAGTTACGCAGACTTAAGGCTGATTTGGTACTCACCTATAAAATATTACACAACCAACTAGGTATTGAACTCCCCATTTTTGAGCTTCGTGGTAACTCTAAGACGCGTGGTCACCACCTTAAACTTGTTCTCCCAAGGTTTAGCTTGAACTGTAGGAAACATTTCTTTGCTGTTAGAGTGGTGCCCCCTTGGAATGCTTTGAGTGACGATCTAGTCTCAGCACCGTCTGCCACTATCTTCAAAAGTTGACTTGATAAACAGTGTTTGCGTCATTTTTTAAAACGGCCAGAATTTTGCACACATGTGTGATCGTCGAATTCCTAATTAATTGCTGTAGTCTCAGTTCAGGTACTTCACCCAATTGTTGTTGTTTTTTTTTTACTACTGTTTGTTGTTGTTACTATGTTGATTTTAATATTTTAGTGTTTTATATTGATAATGACGACGTATCTTGTGATACTATTTCTTTGTATTGTTAAAATTGGTGATCTATTAGTGGCCAGTTAACCTGACCCTTGCTCTCCATTTGCATTCAGTGGTACAATAAAGTATCTTATTATTATATTATTATATTAGGGGTTATCTCCTTTTTCTCACTTTTACTCGTCTCCCCCTACTGCTTTGTCGAGGGCAAAGGATATGTGAGGCAGTAATTCTCCCCTTCTACTGCTGCCACTCGTTGCACCCTCTCCCCCGCCTGTTGCGATGGCTCTGTAGTCAATGAGAACTTTAGTTGTTGGGCGTACACTAGCTTGTTTCTTGATCCTACAAGCCAACAACAATGGAAGTGTTACCAATCCCTTTATTAAAACTTCGGCCGAAACCTCTTCTCGTATTGTTTTTATCATTGTTATGTAGTTGCGTTGTACTCTTTCTCTGCCGAACAATGTCATTATCAGTGCTATTCCTTTGTATCTCTTTGTTGTCCTCTACCCCGTTACAACTCTCTGTTGTCTTCTTTTTGTTGTTTTCTTTTTTTATCTCTTCTCCCAAATCTCCCAAATCTCTCGTCAGATCCCCGAAGTTAAGCAGCATTGGGCTGGATTGATACTTGGGTGGGTGACCGCCTGGGAATCTGGCTGTTGCAGACATAGGGCCTTAGGACTTCGGGCAGATGACCAGGAGTGGTTAACGCTCGTTAAACCCTTTAACCCTTTTATCTCTTCTCCCTTTTCTTGAATCCAAGACGGTAATGATATATCATATCAAAAACCAAAACTGGTAAAAGGGGCCGCAAGTTCCGAATGGTTCGGCCCTTGAAAGGAGTGATATCAACACACCAAAACATTCGCCAAGTTAATCGCACCGCTTAATAATTCGAAGGTTAAATGAAAACTAGAACATTGCTACTTTCGGTAGCAATGTTCAAGTTTTCATTTAACGTCCAAAGTATTATTCGGTAATTAAGTTGGCGAATGTTTTGGTGTACTGATATCATTCCTTTGAAGGGCCGAACCATTCGGAACTTGCGGCCCCTTTTACCAGTTTTGGTTTTTGATATGATATCACTTCTTTTTTAAAATTGTGCATTGACTCATCTCCACTACCGTGCAGATGAGTAATAAAGCGCCACGTCAACAAGAAATTGGTTTTCAACAATTTGCTACTACCTTTTGCCTATAGGCCGAACCATTCTCAACTTAGTTACCTCTTTATTGGCTTTTGGTTTGGTTTTAATTTTGTTGTAATTTGTTGTATTTAGTTAGTTTTGGTGTGTTGATATTACTCCTTTGAAGGGCCGAACCACTCTCAACTTGGTGGCCTCCTTACCAGTTTTTGGCTTTGTTTATTTTGGTTTGTTTTTACACTTTGTTTATTTTTCGTGAATTGGACGTGAATACAATTTCTTTGCAACATTGTTTAGATTTAGCAGGGAAAGGCCGCCAAGGTTAATCCTATTCGTCAAGTTAATCGCACTGAATAATACTTTGGACGTTAAATGAAAACTTGAAGATTGCTACCGTTTGTAGCAATCTTCTGGTTTTCATTTAACTTTCGAACTATTAGTATGTGCGATTAACTTGGCTAATAGGATTAACCTTGGAGGCCTTTCCCTGGCTGAATGATATCACTACTTTCAAAGGCCGACCCTTTTTGGAAACTTGGCGGCTTCTCTTATACCTGTTTTCGTTTTGGGTGGATACATATATACAATTTTTTTGTGGTTGAAATTTTGGTATTTTGTATTTTTGTTTGTTTTGTTTTTCGACTCGTCAGTAATTTTCAGATTTTTGGCCCGGGCCATCTGATTGACGCCACACTTTAGAAGGGCTGGAATTCTGAAATAAAAAAATTGTCGATCATTTTTGTTGTTGTTTTGATTGAATAAATAGATTCCGAAGCAAAAGAATACCCTTATAAATGCTTACCAGTGACTTGCCACTCACCATTAAACTACCGCATGAGTCGCATTCACAGCAGGCCTTGGTGACCCGCTAATGGGGCAAGTGGTGGGATCATCACGATGTCTTCCTCGGCAGCCTCGTCCTCAGCCTCGTCTTCTGAGACCAAATCTATAAGAGGGACGGGCTGCTGTTATAGAACACAGGGATGACTAACCCCACGACGTTGGCATTTACCACGGGCGCCGCTGGATCCAGCATCTCGTAGAGAGCGAAAATGCCAGCCACCAGGCCCGACAGAACGTCAGGATTGATGAGGGATTGATGGGGGGGGGGCGCGGCTCCACCTCGCGGGGGGGGGGGGGAGGGGGGGTCAGGTTCGTTTTTAGGACCTGATGAAAGTAAAACCAAAATAAAGAAAATTAATCTCAGAAAGTTATCCAGGAAACTTTGGCACAAAAAACTAAAATGATCAGTTGCAAACAAAAAAAAAAAAAAGAAGAAACTACATTTCCTCAAACCAAAAGTTATTCCTTTTACAATTAAAAGACCCTGTAATGGTTCACGATTTTTTTTATCAACAGATTAAAAGAAAATACGAACTGTAAAGATTATGTTAAAACCTACATTACGAAATAGTCTAAATTTAGAACCTAAAATAAAATTTTGCGTGTGGCCTAGATACAAAAAAAATTAAGGAACATTGACACAGCATTTGGAAAACACGTCAATTCAAATGATGGCTTTTTAAAATCAAATTTTGGCCGAAACGTTACATTCGAATTTTTTTTGTATAGCAAACAAAAATCTATACAAGAACCACTAGAAAATTCAGAAAAATTGTATAGCCTAATTGTGCGCTAAACTGACATACAAAAATTTTATGTAATTCCACTATTATTGAAATAAGACATGAAAATTGAATAGTTGTCATTTCACCTAAAAATAAATGACATACAAAAGCAATGTGCAAAATGGACAGTAGGTACACAACAAAAAGGTATATCTCACAGAACTTTGCAGACCAATGCTAAAACCGTTATGTGCTCAAAAGACATTTGAACTAATCGAAGTTATTTGAAGGACAATACAGCGTGAAAACACCATGAAAATGTGATCAGGCATTTAGCATATTGAGTTGTTGAACTAAAAATGCATATTCTCTCTTACAAATTGCTACACTGTAGTTTAGTGTGCCTCTCTTAATAAACAATGGACGAAAAATTTGAAAAAAAAGGTTAGATAAATTGTACAGAAACATGTACACGTGCTCATGTGAGCCAGCACAGTGTTGAAATATCAAGATTTCATATCAGAATTTTCTGTTTTGTTGCATGTCACGTTGATCAACTTAGTGGTGTATTGAATGTGAATTGCATGTCAATTATCTTATGAATGAAAAGTGTGATACATGTTGTTTCAGTGAAACAATTGTTCTCGAATATATATACAGTATATACGAAATGTTTAAACAGTGTCAGTGCTCTTTAACATGATAGGTACACAGTGTAAGTATAAAATAAGAAAGTCAATGCACTCAGTATTAAGAAAACGTATTTGAAACTGTAGGAAGTTACAAAATAACTTCATTAGACAGAAACGGACTTGTAGACTTTTCCAATAGTCTTATAGGACTTATAGGAATTTGAACATGTTCCAGGACGGAGTTTGTTGTGCTCAGGATTTTTTTGGCCTCAAATTTAAGAAGCTTAACATAAATTAAAAAGGAAAGCTTAGTCTGATTACTACACAGGTTTTTTTCTTGAGACATTGGGCGAAGTTAGCAACTTCAGCGACAATTCTGCCAAGACACATGTTCCTATTTATTCTTATGGATAGGGTCTAAACTGAATTTTAAGGGTACGATTCGTTAACCCGATTGTGGCTGGCCAAATAGTAGGAGACAAGGACAAGGTAAATAGTTTATTATTGCCTTAATCCTTTAATTTAGCTGGTATATCGGTAACCGGTATCAGTACCTTACCGATTGCCGATCTTTCTTTTTTTAAACTGTTAATTAGCATACACTGTCCATTTGGCTCTTCAAATTAGAGTAATAGTTTAGTTTCACTAAGCATTCATGCTCAGCTGAGTTCAGCTCAGCTTAGTACTTCCTTGGCAAGCTGCCAAGCTAAGCTATCCAGATACATCTCTAAGTCAGTGGTCATTGCCTTACCTAATTTACTTCTGGGAGTATAAAAGCAGCCCACCTGCAGCAGAGCTAATCACTCCTGCACCAGCACTGACACCGTGAGGCTGCTAGTCTCAGAGCTCCTTCCATCATCATCAACCTTTAAAGTTAAGTATACTTGATTTATGAACTAAATTCATGCTGAACTTAGGCTAGATATTATTAGCTTAATTTAGACTATAATAAATAAAGTCCGGGCCTAATTTTGGCAAGGTCGCCTTAAGGTTAAGGCCCATTACTTTAATAGGGATAACAGGGAGCCAACCCAAACTCTAACCCTGCACTATGACTAAATAAAATCAAGTTAATTCAGCAAAATTACATCTTGTGTAGTCTCCTTTCTTTTCCTCATTCGTTCATGGGGGAAACATTTCTTGTCTTCTGCAGAGTGAGCTGTTCCGAATGTAACGGCCTCATTACTTTTGTAAGGGTCGTGGAGATACTCTCAAAGCCCGATTCCCACCTATAGGCCGTAATCAGAAAGGGAGCTGACTGGACGATCTCCATGCGCAGGATCACATATAGAAGCAGTTTTTTTCTTTTTCGTCCAAAACGTGTTATTCAGGGTTAGACAGGGAACACTGTTGTTGTTACCTCTTGTCAGCTGGTAACCTGTAAACCTCTCGCAATTCCGTACTGAACGGATTTGTTGAGGATTTCCAGTGGGTAAACTGTTTAGTTCACACACTGGAAATCCTTGACAAATCCGTTAATAGGGAACTGCGAGAGGTTTACAGATCATCAGCTGACATGAGGTAACAACAACAGTGTTTCGTTTCTAACCCTGAATAACACGCTTTGGATTAAAAAGAAAACTCCGCTTTCATATGTGTTCCTGTGCATGGAGAGCGTCCAGTCAGCTTCTTTACGGCCCTTTTCTGATTATGGCCTCTAGGTGTGAATCAGGCTTTGAGCATAACTCCATGACCCTCACAAGTGCTATAAGGCTGTGACATTCGGAACAGCACGCTCTGTCAAATGCAAGAAAGGTTTCCCCCGTGACCAAAGTTGCACGACGGCTGGTCTATTCACTGCAACCTAGTAGTGTCAAATTCATGCAGCAACGTAGCTAAGTGAAGCATCTAATATATAGCAGCTAACTTTAATTTTTTAAGAATAAAAGTGTAATGCACACCAAAAAAATATTCTCACCAGAGAGAGAGAGATAAATAGAGAGAAAAAAGAGAGAGAGCAGAGAAAAGAGAGGATACAGAAGAGAGGGAGAAACAGAGAGAGAGAGAGAGAAAACGAGAGAGAAAAAGAGAGTGATAAAGAGAGAGAAAAAGAG
Source organism: Lithobius niger (assembly GCA_023313725.1). Taxonomy (NCBI): domain Eukaryota; kingdom Metazoa; phylum Arthropoda; class Chilopoda; order Lithobiomorpha; family Lithobiidae; genus Lithobius; species Lithobius niger. The sequence continues at coordinate 27,037 of JAHWFP010027422.1, forward strand.
GGAGAGAGAGAAAAAGAGCAGAAAGATAGCGAGACAGAGAAAAAGAGAGATTAAAAAGAGAGAGGTATAAAGAAAAAGAAGAAACGAAAAAAGACACACAGAGAAACAGAGAGAGAGGGGTAAAGATGAAGAGAGAGAGAAGCAGAGATAGAAGAGAGAAAAAGTGAGAGAGTTAAAGAGTATTTGGGGAAAAAAGAGAGAAACAGTCCCTTTTGAACATTCCTTTTGACGAATTAACAACTGCACTATACTGGGGACAAATTGGCATGTGTGCTAGTGACGAATTGGCAAACTGCATGATAATGACGAATTAGCAAACTGCATGACAATTATGCATAAGCAACTGTACGCCTTATGCTACCAAAATGTTTCCTTATGCTACCTGAGAGTTGGGAAAAAAGAGAAAAACAGTCCCTTTTGACGAATTAGCAACTGCACGGTTTGACCGGCGTCAGGGACTGTTGTAAAATTGCTTCTCGAATGCACCGCAGCGTGAAAAAAACGAATTGGAAGATCTCACGGGGGTGGTTCATGAGCATAAATATTGTGCGAGCGCGTGGAAAATGACGAATTAGCAACATTTTGGAAGTTGGGGAAAAAAAACAGCCCCTGCCAGAAAACCCTGGCATTTTAAAGCGTAGTCCTAATAAATATACTCATTTAGAAACAGGTTTTAAAAAATGACAAAGTGCCGGGGTTTTCTGGCAGGGGCTGTTTTTTCCCCAACTTCCAAAATGTTGTTAATTCGTCATTTTACACGCACTCGCGCAATATTTATGCTCATGAACTGCCCCCCCATGAGATCTTCCAATTCGTTTTTTTCACGCTGCGGTACATTCGAGGAACATTTTTACAACAGTCCCTGACCCCGGTCCAACCATGCAGTTGCGAATTCATCAAAAGGACTGTTCAAAAGGAACTGTTTTTCTTTTTTTTCCCAAATACTTTAAAGAGAAAAGGAGAGAGACAAAATAGAGAGAGAGAGAAAAAAAGAAAGTGAGAGAGGGCAAGAGATTGAGAGAGAGAGAGAGAGAGAACACAACCTAAATACGAATTTTTGTTTAACTAAAATTAGGACGGAACGAAATAATTACAATACATTGCATACCACAAAGTAAATTGCCAAGTTAAAAGAAAAAGAAATATTTTATTGATTTCACTACCGATGGCGAGTTGAGGTTATGCATCTTACAGGAACAGTTAAACAAATGATACAGGAATGTCAGTGGCATGACCACATTGTGTGCTGAAGACTTGGCCATTCACAGTATTCCTTATGGACCAGATACCATCGGAAGGGCTCCATACAACCTGGTCAGAAATCCCGTCATCAGTGAAGTCACCGCTTACTGGTATGTCACCACCTTTTCCCCATTTGATATTCCATGGATTCATTTTTGCGCTGTTGATTCCATACCAGTATCCATTTTCTGGACGGAAAAAGACAAAGTCATTTTTTCCATCACCATCAAAGTCACCACTCACTGGAATATCTCCTGCTCGGCCATGTGCTTGATTTATGGTTACATTGCCAACTCGATCCTTAATAACCCATAATCCTCCATCAGGTCGAAAGACAGCGTAGTCATTGACACCATCACCCGTAAAATCCCCGCTGATGGGAATATCTCCTACATTTCCAAACTGCTGAGCACTTTTTTCTAAATTAACTGAATCCCTGCAACCAAAAAAAAAATCACAGTATGTTATTCTATGTTATGTTACTGAGGGGCAAGGAATCCTAATGGCTAGCACGACTATCACATATGCTAGAGGAACCGGGTTTGAGCATGACTTCAACTAGCCCAGGCTTTTCCAGGAAGAGACGGGCCCTGTGGTACCTCTGCTCATGTCGATTGCAACATGATAAATAAGATCCTAGGAATTTCTGCTTGGAATTACTTAGCAAAACTATCCCCTTCTGTTGCCATGACTACAGCTGGGAGCGCATTAAACTTCCAAAGTATGTTACTGTAAGCAGTTATTATGCAATTAGAAGATGGCCCGTTTAAAGACTGGTGAAAAGCCACCCCATCTTAATATGAGTGCATTTAGACATATCTACGACATTCTGTTCCGTCGCTCTGTTCGCCCGCCCTGTCTTTCTCTTTCACCATCCCAGTTTTTTCTTTCCCCTAAAGCCTTCCCAAACGCACTTGTAAGTAACCATTTTATTCCGACGAATTTTAGGTTATCATTTGGTATGATCTTTAGTTAACAACAAAAGGGTCCCAGTCACGCTTGGTTAAATTTGCTGCCAACAATTTATTCGTAACAGTGGTTGGTAACCACGCTCTGCTACCACTTGTTTAGGCTAATTTAAGTGAACCGATCTACTACGATTTTAACGTATAAACGCAAACACGTTTCTAAACACAACTCACATTTAATGCAAGGCAAACGGCTTACAAAATTCACAAAAACATTTCACAATAAACGGACCAAAATGGTGATGTTGTTCCTGGCCTAGCGCCAGTCGAAGTGAGGATTTTGGCAGCCCTCACGGCTGTTACAAATCTCGGTAACCAAGGGAACTACACTTCAGCATCTTCCGTTACCGAGTTGCACACCATCCACCATATCCGGGCTAACCGGTTGTCACCAGTCCCAAGCTTGCACACAAAAACACCAGGAACTGGGAATTCCAACACATGGTCATTAGCCCTGTTGTCACACAAACTGTCACACAAATACCTTAATGGCGACGGCCAATTTGGTACGTCTTAACAAATTTATTCGTAACAGTGGTTGGTAACAATGGTCCTGCATGCAATGACTGTTGCGCCGGCAACTTTGAAACAGTTCAATTCAGCATTGGAATCCACATCTTCAAAATAAATAATTCTTTCTGTCGTTGCAGGCCAGCTCGAAATTAACAACATGTCATTTGGTTTAAAGCTGTAAGCATTTAAGTGAATCACGGATTCTTTCATTTTGCTCAAAGGTTCAAAGGGTTTTAGCGAGCGTTAACCGCACCCGGTCATCTGCCCGACGAAGCCCTAAGGCCCAAACTCAACAAAGCCGAACCTTTAGCCAGCTAACATAGCCACATTCCGTGCGACAAGGCACAATTTGCACGCCAGCAATGATTGACGTGCACCGAAATTGTAGTCAAGTTGTAGACAATTTCATCCAATTGTCTACAAACTGGATCTAATTGCATTCTCAGAGCGTTAGTCCAGTGGGAGAGTTAGTCGTCTTTACTTATGATGCATAAATGAAGCTTAGAAATACGATGTAGAATAAAGGAGAAGACTAATGTTTTCGAAACTAGTTACGACTGTACGCTATGTACCGATTTGTAAACTAGTCGGAACTCCACTCAGTTTGTGAGAGACGCAAGTTTTCCTGGCACGGTTTTATCTTCTGCTTATCTGCAGTTCAAAACCTTTATCCACTGAAGTCATTATCCTTGAAATTTATGTAAGTTTTGTAAAAGAATGGTGGCTGATCTGCATTGTACATGTTGGATTCTGGCTTCCATGGTACTACCAATAAACAAACATGCCAAATTATTTTAATTTCTTGGCAGGGATTGATTAAATACTGAGACATGACAGGGCAAACTGGTTAAATTTATCTGCTCAGCAGACTGTTTTTCGCAGAATGTAAAAACAGTATTGTACTGAGAGAGACAGGGAGAGAGACCCAGACCTGCCCAGTTTACAAATTACGTACAGGCTACAGGAACAATTTGTTACATCACACAGGAACTAAACCATTTTGAAGGTTGCAGTCTACTACTGAACAACTGATACTGACCAAATGAATGATTAAAAAGTAATAAGCTAAACTACACTAGCAATAAAACATAATAAGAATCAAAGAAGAAGAATTTGTTTTCATATACCTACACGCTGAATATTGCCAATAACTATAATCTAAACACGAACTTTCCTGTAGCTATGGCAGATATATACGCTGAGTACTGGGGATCTAATCACTGAAGAAAATGAATGAGGTGGCGGTAACCCAAGTTTTCCTTAGATACGTTTTGTTTAAGAGTTGTAGTTTGGAAGTTTGTACTGATTTTCAAAATTGTGATTTTCAAAATTGTGATTTTCAAAATTGTGTAAATTTCTCATATAGAAGAGATGTATAATGCTCAGCCAGCAACAGTACACTAGTGTCTATTGACAATACTAGCCAATTAACATGTCTAATATGATTTGTAATTTCTCGTATACACCACCACAGGAGGAGAAAGTAGTAAGTAGTTTGTAGTAAGTAGGAAATTAATTAAAATGTGGTCTTAAATTTACGGCTAGGAAAGTCTTTTTTTTTGTCTTCACAGTCGATTCCTGGTGTATTTTCTAATATTGATTTGATTATTGTTAGCCAATTAAAGGAATGGTCGCACTCTACATTTCTTCTGTAGGCTATTATTCTTGTATAACAGTTTCACTGCTTAAACTAATCCTGTATGAAAAAGGTCTTACATGATATACCAAAATCCATTCCATGGTCTCCAAACTACAAAGTCTGCTTTTCCATCGCCAGTGTAGTCTCCAGTCATTGGAATGTCTCCTGGTTCACCAAATTCTCGTTCTGTCCACGTTCCTGCCTCACGGTCCTTCACGTACCATACTAAATGTTAGGGAAGAGAAAGAATTTTCACCCTCGTATAGCAAAATGAAGAGCAATAACTAACTTTTCCTAAAAGCTAATGCTTAGATCAAATGGAGTTCATTATCAATACTGAATTAAGTGTCTTTTTTCACTCATTAACATTAGTGACTTTTGAAACTTGGCATACCATCATGCTCTAGCCAATAGGGCAGTGAAACAACGTATTATTATTGTATAACTCTATGCTGGAGCCAGTAACTGGGATAGCAGCAAGGGTCACTGGAGGGGGAAAAGAAGGGCCGTCTTATTGAAGCCAATGCTGTTAGGGCGGATTTCTTAGGCCTATAACGCGCGATTTTTGTCGATTTGTTGGCAGTTGCTGAGATTTTTAAGCAAGTGGAATCTTTTCTTTTCCGATTACAACCTAGCAGCATATGGGATTGGAGAAAACAACGTTTTTTTAAGCCTATGAAATCCACTCTCAAAGCACTGCCTTGACTAGAAATGCCGTTGTTTAACCCTCCATTTTAATCTAGTGCCCCTTGCAGCTATCTCTCTTGTAGCCAATATGACGTCACAAGACGCTGCTCTATATTTTAGTACGTCGGTGAGAAATATTTCTTTTATCGTCTGAGACAACCCTACATCAAGTGTTTCAGACAAGGGTAAAACATTTCGTATATATTTTGAATATTTCCGGCCCGTTGTTGTTGGGGACCTTAGGACTTGTTGTTTTTTTTTAGTCCTACCTGCAGGCCACAATATTATTTTATGAAAAAAAAAATTGATGATTCTTAAAAAAAAAAAGTGTTTTTTTTTTAGGTAGCCATCATGGCCGAGTGTGCCTTTTAGTAGTTTCCTATTTATAGCGTCATTTTAAAGGTTTAAAAAAATAAAATACACTTTTGTTTTTTTTATGCTACAACACATGCTAAAAATCCCACAAAGAATATCCATAGAAAAACGCAGTTAAAACAAGACGCATGAAACAATGCAAATGAAATTTGGTAGGTATACTTTGAACTTTGGAATGATGATGTATGCACATGGGATTACACCAGTTGATAGAAATCCAAATAACATCCCAAAATGGCGTCCAAAAATTATTTTTGCCTTGCAATTTCTATTTAAATCATTCATCGGTTGAATTCGAACTGTTTACAGAAAAAATTCAGAATTAACTATTAAAAAAAAACCAGTCCTGCTCAGGTTTTTTGAACATCCAAGATGTCGAATAAAATGAAGTAAAAAAAAATGATTTTTACTTTGTAATTCATAAGCTGTTTGTGTTAACGTACAGTCCTACTTGCCTCTGCGTTGCATACTCAAAATTAATCTTTTTGCACTATCATTGGATTGAAGCAAGGTCGAAGACAATCTTTGCAATCTTTGTAATCGCCAAAGCATCAATAACCACTGCATCGATTTAAACCAGATTTTACACATTGATTGCGGTACATTTAAATGAAGTTTGCAAAATCTCGTTGTCTAACAAAATCTTTAGAACTGATGGGAAGCCAAATGGGCTGGGTTAATAATAAATAAATAAATACAGATGAAAACGTATTTCCGTTGCCGTTTGGACTCGACAAACTGGTTGTTTTCCCTCTTTGTCAGTTTGACATTTGAACCCAAAAGGAATCTGTATTAATGTGATAGTGATTCAAGTCGTATGGTAGATGCACATTTTATAACCCGCACAGTATCCTGTGAAAAATTAAAAAAATCTTTTGATTCTCGCAACCTAACGGACAACTATCACAGGATGAACGAATGACACAACATATTTTCACGTCCTCAGAATACCGTTATTTTTCGCTTGGTCGGTTGTGAAAGTCTCTCCAGTGTCTCGTTGGTTTTGAACGTGCAGGCTAACTTTGTTTGGGTTCTACGACGACCCCTTGAACAGTTCGCTGTGCTCGTTGAGATCAAAGTTGTTTTCTTTTCTTTTCTTTGGTGGCGTTTTATTGATGCAGTGATGCGGAAAAAATAAAAGAGATTGCAAAACATATAGGATCAAAAACTGATCCTGTTGAAAACCAAAGGAAATTTGCAACCAGTGTAAAAGAAACCATGGTGGTAAGCACACATATCTGCGGATGTTGAGATGATTAATTGGTGATTCAGCAAAACGATGATTTTAATGTAAGACATCAAAGTTAAGCAGATTGACTTTGGCTTTTTGTACTGATTCCTTTATGTTGTTGCTTTGTAATGGACCATTCCATTTTCCTACTCTGTATGGTGAATTCAACAAACTTTACATCGGTGTATTTGATACAGTAACGAAAATAAAAAGTACACAAAAATAATTACCTCCATTGGGTCTATATACAGCAAACTCGTGAGTTGCATCACCGGTGTAATCTGCATTTACTGGTATATCTCCTCCTCGGCCTATGTCCTTTCCATGTGGAGCTGGATGGTTACAGTCACCGACAAACCATTCTTTGGTGGAGGGACGCCAAAAAGAACGTTGTCTTGTTTCTACTTTCCTTGGGATGAGTTTAGTGTTGACAGTGACAGCACACACCAGAAAGATAGTTAGTATTTGTTTCCAGGATGCCATAGTTCTGAAATAAATGATGGCATTAAAATTGTAAATTGTTTGTATTTGCGGTATCCAATGATTGTGGAAGTTGAGATTGGATAGGGTTGTCAGGATTTGTTGTAGTGTTTGGCTATTAAGTGTTAATCATATAAGTATACAAATGTTGCTAATGAAAGGTTTGCAATTTTTACGGGCTGCTACTAACCGATTATGGTGTAACTGAACAAAATACGGCTTAGCCGTTTCGAAAAAACATTACACCTTGTATCCCCGTCGAAGTCACTGATGTGAAGGTACGCAAATAAAAAAACGGATTATAGTTCACTCGAACGAAACGAACTATAATTTGAACACCAATTCAAGGCTACAAGGAATGTTTTTACTCACTGGTTATGTTGTAAAATGAATGCAGTTTGTGTTTGAAATGTGTCATATTTGTGTGTTTGTGTTTGTGTGTGAGTATGTGTCTGTGCTTAATTTGTGTATTATGCAGGCGTTTTTTTTATATTTGTTTGTGTTTGTTTTATATTTTAAGTCTGTTTCGTGTTAGTGGCTATATGTGTGCATTTATAATTTGTAGAACAAACAGACTCTTGCTAAGAGAGTTTTTTGTCGTCTGTGTTTGTTGGGTTCTGTTTAAGTTCTATTTCGTGTGACTAACTATGTGTTCCATTTGTGTGTGTGTTTAGTTTTTCAATTTTGTAGATTTTTGCTGTTAACGGCGTTTGGTTGTATGTATGTGTGGGTTTCATGTACATGTATTTTTTGTACTTTGTGTGTGTATTTTTAATGTGTAAAATATCCAGTCGTTTGGTCGTTTGATTAGTGATGTATTGTATGCGTGTTCATAGAGGCTAGCAAGTCACAATCCTTGTTCCCTGGAATTCGAGTTCAATTTATAGTTACTTTCGTTCGAGTGCTATCTAAACCGTTTTTTATTTGTCTAAATTCATAGTTGTGAGTTCCATGATGGCACGAGCTCTAATGCTTTTTTTTCTAAATGGCCAAACAGTTTTTTTGTTGTTCAGTTAATTTGTCTGCTTTTTTCACTTCCTTTTTATTTCATCTCTATGCGATCTGGTTTACCATGTGTATGTCCATTGTCCACCCAATTTTGTTTGTAAAAACAAGGAGCATTATAAATACATATTTTTGTCCATGTTCTACCCATGATTTGTCCTATGTCTCTTATTTGTTGTCAACGCACTAGCGTTAAACAGGGATGCAAACCTATTTACGTTGCCGTTCGAACTAAACGCCTGACTGCCTGAGCAGCGAATTGAACTCACGTCCTTTGAAACCAAATGTTGAGGTCCTATCGCTGAGCCATACTGACACGGACAAAAAGAAATGTCCATAGGCTGCATTTAAAACGCAGACTTATACATATAAACAGACACTCTTCCCATCGCCACTGGAGGGTCACTTGCTTGCACGCCAAACACCAGTGAAACAGCTGATTCCATACATTACATAACCCGAATATTGACTCCCTCCCCAAGTAGCATTGATTTGTTGGCCAACAGTTGACCCAACGTAGTATTGCCTATGGTTAATTGTTGGGCCATCGTTTGCACCCAAAGGTTGGCCCAACTTTATTTTGTCTCGTTGGCCAATGTTTTAGCCAATGTATAGGTGGTGTTTGTAACCCAACCCTGCTAACGTTACTAAGCCAACGATGGGCTAACGATGTCAAAGCAGTTGGCACGACTCCGTCCTGCCAACGTTGGGGGCACTATTGTTAAATTAACAAACAAAAATTTCTCTGAAAAATGAAACATGATGTCCACTGGCAAGGATTGAACCGGCACCTCTCGCACTTGAATCAGAAAAGTTATCCACTACACCACCAGAACCGGATGTGATTCTGACGTTAGACTATGCATATAAAGCCAAGAATACAGGGAGAAGAAGTTTTCATCGTAAAATTTTAATGAAGTTTCAAGTCTGTAGTAAAAAAAAAGTAAATGATGTAATTTGATGGCCTATAGATGGCCAATTTAGTGCAGTACACAGAAATAAGATTTTATAATCACACGAACGAAAATCCAGTTTGAGCGTGCGGTGTGTCCATAGGTACTGTTCAGCATTATGGACAATCTTATAGACTCATAGTATATAGGTTAAACAATCCATTAAATAATTACGTTAACAATTATGTTAAATAATTGTTTCTAAACATTAGACTTTAGTTGCAGTTCAAAGAAAATACGTTGGCCAGTGAAGTACGGCCAACATACTAGTGGATCAAAAATTAAATACGTTGGCCCAACGTAGGACGGCCAACCCATCGAAAGAGCAGAAAAAGAAATACATTGGCTCAACGAAGAACGGCCAACATAATGGTGGAACAAAATTAGAAATACGTTGGCCCAGTTAAGGATGGCCAACATACTGGTACAGCAGATGAAGAAATACGTTGGGCCAACGAACTACAGCCAACATATTGAAGGAGCGGCAAAAGAAATACATTGGCCCAACGAAAGACTGCCAACATGTTGGTGGAGCAGATAATAAATACCTTGGCCCCCAAAAAAACCGCCAACGTATTGGTGAAGCCAAAAAAGAAATATGTCGGCCCGATGAAGGACGACCAACATATTGAAGCATATAAATACGTATATTGGCCCAATCAAGGATTGCCAACGAGTTGGTGAGCCCATACAGAATACGTTGTCCTAGATAAGGCCTTCCAACATGTTGGAGGGGCAGCAAAGAACTACGTTGGCCCAACGAAGAGATGCCTACGTGTTGGCACTCATTGATAGGCCCTACAGTGGGCCATGTGACTGCCCTGAGGATGCAGGTGCACCAACATTGCGCCAACACTGGGCCAACATGGTTAAACCATTGCCAACGTGTCGCCAACGTAATCAATGGTTAGCCAACGTTGGGTCTACAGTTCATACAGTTATGTTGAATAAAGTGCTTGAGCCCTTGGCGTGTGAACGTTTCACCGTGGAGGGGTTAGGGGATAGGAAAGCTAAAAACAACTGGTGGTACTACAGTTACTTGTCGTGAGCGTATTGATAAAATTAGAATCCCACCTGAGTCATTCACATTCACTGTACATCAAAAAATGGTGATGAATATTACAAAAACCTTCGGTAACATAGAGAAGTGGAAAGAGCACTACAATATTTTGCCAACAAACATACTGTAGAGATCAGTGGTCTACCCGTGTCAACATCCAAAATGGCTGCTCGCATATAGTGTGTCCCACCATGGGCTGTTAATTGTATTTTTTACTTTTATTCTAAGTATCGTGCAGTAGTAGGTCCAAGAACATTTTTTTTAATCTTTCCTAGCTCATTATTTTATGTTTGTTTGTCTAGGTGACCAAGACAAAAGTTATTAATTTATCGAAAATTAAATCAAGTGTTCATATTGATGCACTTGTGGTTACTCGTCACTGTCAGTAGTTAATTTCACGTATTTACTTCTTCAACCATAAATTAATTGAAGCATACAGAAATTCTACTGCCGAATCTACACGTGTCAAAAGTTATTGTTTTTCAGTGTTAATTAAATTAAGCACATCCATGTACGTCAGACGTCAGATTTAACGAAACTAGTCAAGCCTTGCTTCGGTAGGTATAGTTTTTCTGCGGAGCAAGAAAACCTCTCCCACACAAGGCACTAATAAATCTTACCCAAAGCAATAACGTGTTTTGCTACTATTTTACTGGCCGATTTTCATTATGAGAGAATACACTCTGAAGGTGATGTGCACTGACTGCACATATCACTGCGTAGCTCAGCATTCATTTTAACTGTGTACAATGGTGATCACTGGGTCTTATTTAAAATTCGTCTTTAAGTGTTCAGACTCAATGAACCTAAAACTAACTCAATCACCCGATCCGTCTCTGCCAAACACGCTCAGCTGAATAGTTAGTTAACCAAGTTTGAATTCATTCTTTGGTAATTCAGTTGATGTGTGGGTCTGTGCAGCACTACGTAAATAAAAAAAGATAAATAAAAAAGATACTGAACTTGAAGCCTTAATCTTCTTTATTTTAAAATTAAGCCTTTCTTAGGCTTAGAATTACTTTAATGGTTGGTTTTATACCTTTTAACGCTTTATAATAATTTTAAAGTAGTTCTAAATACCCACCCACCTTTTAACTAAAAATTAAATTGTAAACCATATATCTCTGTAACAAGAGATTTGATTTTCTACTTGAAATATGTCCATAAATAAAAGGACTATCTCCAATAATTTTCGAGCAAGGGGTAAATAAATTTAAATTATAACTGTGACGTAATATAAATGGCTGAGTGAATGACCCTACCTCCAACAGTAAACTTAACTCGCAATACACCATCTGTTGCGAGTTAAGTTTATTGTTAGAGGCATCGTCGTTCACTCAGCCATTAATTATAATACGTCACTGTTGTGCTCAACTATTATTCCTATATTATTCTTACATGCTCTTTAGTTTTTGAACTTACGTATCGTGAGGTGTCAGACGTTCACACTTGTGAATAGAAGTTTGTGCTATTATACTGCTCCATTAGGTTATCTGCGATCTGATAAATCGTGAAAAAGCGAGTTTGTAATAGAAACGTGGTATGATGAAACAATTCCATTGGAATTCAAGTCCTCTCTGCTTGATAAACTAGTTTCAGTAATCACTAATCAAAGTGCATTGCTGATAATCTTCCCCACTACCAGTAAAGCGATATATCTTTCTTTGTTCCAGTTATCACTGTGACTCAGATTTATTTATTTATTTTTAGTGCCAGTATTGGTTTGTTACACTTATCTACAAAGAGACTCAAATGTGTCTCAATGGGAAAAACTATTTATGGTGAACCATAAGCATAGCACTCACTCGCATGATGGAGCCGAAATTAATTAGATTTTTTTTTCTCCTGAAGAAGTAGAGTTTATGGTAAATGAAATATTGAGTACACCATAAAATCTACTTCTTCAGGAGGAAAAAAAAGTCTAATTAATAAAAATAAATGTCCAATTTGTCCATGAGCATTTGTGTTAACGCTGCACATCCATAACACAACAGAACCACTTCCACAGCGGCTCCAAGCGCGTCCACCATCGATCTGTATACGTTGGTTGTACTATCTCCGTTGGTGTAAAGGGTAAATTAAGGTCGCTGTTTCTCGAAAATAAGGTCAGTTTTTTCCAAATTTACCTAACCTAACCTAACCTAAACTAACCACATAACACCAGAAACCGCAATCAAAATCTTAAACCTCTCTAAACTTCACGCGCCGGAATCTAGATAGGCCGGCCATCTTGCTCGGAGCTTCTGCGGTAGTGGACCCAACACAACAATGAGAGCTCAAATTTCGCATACAGAATAATTATGGACCCCAAAACAAAACTTGTTAAGGATTCCCGCCAAGCTTTTCGGCCGTGTGAAGTCGTGATATCAAACACCAAGCTCTTTCGCCAAGCTAATGCCACCGAGTAATAATAGTTCGAAGGTTAAATAAAATATATGAAAATTGCTTACTGCGCAATTTTCAATTATTGCATTTAACATTTGAAGTATTAGTCGGTGGGATTAGCTTGGCGAAAGAGCTTGGCATTTGATATCACGACTTCACACGGCCGAAAAGCTTGGCGGGAATCCTTAACAAGTTTTGTTTTGGGGTAGATATCAGTAATTTTTGGTCCAAATTGATGAAATCCATTTTGAAATGCCAATCTAGTTTTCTGGTCCATTTCTTTTTCTTCTATTTTTTTCTTTTTCTTCCCGTTTCGATAGATTTTGAGGACAGCAGTCACCTTTTTTCATTTGATTAGCATTTTTATTAGTATTGCAGTATCTCCTTGCAAACGCATAAATTTCTTTAAATGTCAGTTTGGCATTGTTGCATAAAAACAATGTTTAAAACAATGTAAAACAGTCAATTTGACCTTTGGAGCTCCCTAACCCCTGAACCACTCGACCAATTAGAAAGGTCCATATGAAAAGGGCACATCTCCAGAGCAATACCTATAAAATGTGCAAAGAACCGGCTTTATTTACCGCATGGAAAAATTTATTTTTGTGATACAAAAAAAAAGCGTTAGTAGTAAGAATTAAGCAAATATCAACGTTATTCACGTCTTTTTTTCAACAAGACGAAGAAAAAGAAGAAGAAGGCACATCTCCAGATCAATACCTGTAAAATGATCTTAGAAACAGCTTTATCCACCGCATGGAAAAATTTATTTTCCTGATACAAAAAAGCGTTACCAGTAGTTAGTAGTTAGTAGTAATTAGGCAAATTTCAACGTTATTCAGAACGCTTTTTCAACAAGAAAACGGTAAGCTGTGTCCTTAAAAGTGACTTTTATGTTGTTAGGCTATGTTCATATATACATATTATTTGGATGTTATCGTTTTATCTTGGCGGGCGGCACACTAGCGTGTGTCTTGATTGGGCAAATATCAACGTTATTCACGTCGTTTTTTCAACAAGAAAACGTTAAGCTATGGCTTTTCGGCTTTTCGGCTTTTCGGCCGTGTGAAGTCGTGGTATCAAACGCCAAGCTCTTTCGCCAAGCTTATCCCACCGAGTAATAGTTCGAAGGTTAAATGAAATATATGAAAATTGCGTACTGCGCAATTTTCAATTATTTAATTTAACGTTTGAAGTATTAGTCGGTGGAATTAGCTTGGCGAAAGAGCTTAGCGTTTGATATAAGACTTCACACGGCCAAAAAGCTTGGCGGGAATTCTTAACAAGGTTTGTTTTGGGGTAGATATCAGCTTTTTTTGGTCCAAATTGATGAAATCCATTTGTTTTTCTTAGTAATTTTGAAATGGAAACACCAATCTAGTTTTCTAGTCCATTTCCTTTTTTTTTTTTGGTTGGCTTTCGTTACATTATAAGGACAGCAGTCACCGTTTTTTTTTATATGATAGCATTTCATATTAGTAATGAAGACGAACGGATTTATTTAATGTTCAGTTTGGCATTGTTGCATAATAGCAATGTTATAACAATGTAATAACAATGCATAATAACAATAATTTGGTCATTTGGAGCTCTCTAACCCCTGAACCACTCGACCAATTAGAAAGTTCATATGAAAAGGGCACATCTCCGTAGCAATACCTTTAAAATGAGCTAAGAACCAGCTTTATTCACCGCATGGAATAATTTATTTTCGTGATACAAAAAAAGCGTTACCAGTAGTTAGTAGGAGTTAGTAGTATAGCATAGATTAGAAAGTTAACTTTCTAATCTATGGTAGTAGTTAGTAGTAGTTCGTAACTACCCTATAACAAAACTTGTTAAGGATTCCGCAAGCTTTTCGGTCGTATGAAGTCGTGATATCAAACGTCAAGCTCTTTCGCCAACCTAATCCAACCGAGTAATAGTTCGAAGGTTAAATGAAATATATGAAAATTGCTTACTGCGCAATTTTCAATTATTTCATTTAACGTTTTAAGTATTAGTCGGTGGAATTACCTTGGCGAAAGAGCTTAGCGTTTGATGTAAGACTTCACACGGCCGAAAAGCTTGGCGGGAATCCTTAACAAGTTTTGTTTTGGGGTAGATATCAGTAATTTTTGGTCCAAATTGACGAAATCCATTTTGAAATGCCAATCTAGTTTTCTGGTCCATTTCTTTTTCTTCTTTTTTTTTTTTTTTGGTTTCGTTAGATTTTGAGGACAGCAGTCAGTCACCTTTTTTCATTTGATTAGCATTTTTATTAGTATGGCAGTATCTCCTTGCAAACGCATGAATTTCTTTAATTGTCAGTTTGGCATTGTTGCATAAAAACAATGTTTAAAACAATGTAGAACAATCAATTTGGACCTTTGGAGCTCCCTAACCCCTGAACCACTTGACAATTAGAAAGGTCCATATGAAAAAAGCACATCTGCAGAGCAATACCTGTAAAATGAGATAAGAACCACCTTTATTTACCGCATGGAAGAATTTATTTTCGTGATATAAAAAAAGCGTTAGTAGTAAGAATTAGGCAAATATCAACGTTATTCATGACGTTTTTTCAACAAGAAAACGTTAAGCTATGGGTCTAATAGTGACTTTTACGTTGTCAGGCGACCAAAGTCTCCCGATCTAACAAGTTTCAACCTTTTCTGTCGCATTGTTATTTATCGTCACATGCCTGAAAACAGCCAAACTTCCTTTGCTGTAAAGACACAACGTGTTTAGTGGTCGCCATGCTCATATATACATATTATCTGGATGTTATCGTTTTATCTTCGCGGGCGACACACTGGCGTGTTTCTTGATTAGGCAAATATCGACGTTATTCACGTCGGTTTTTCATTAAGAAAACGTTAAGCTGGGTCCTTAATAGTGACTTTTATGTTGTCAGTCGACCAAAGTCTCCCGATTAAAGAAGTTTCAGCCTTTTTTGTCGCATAGTTATTTATCCTCAGATGGCTGAAAACAGCCAAACTACCTATGCAGCGTGTCTAGTGGTCGCCATGCTGATATATACATATTATCTGGGTGTTATCGTTTTATCTTGGAAGGCGACCCCAAAACAAAACTTGTCAAGGATTCCCGCCAAGCTTTTCGGCCGTGCGAAGTGGTGATAACAAACGCCAAGCTATTTCGTTAAGCTAATCCCACCGAGTACTAATAATAATAATAATAATAATAATAAGTTCTTTTATTGCAAGCAATTCTCGAAGTTTATAAAAAGCTTGTATGAGATATTACGTCATCTTTTTCTTTTACAATTCATGATTAATAATAACAATAAATAATACATACACTAAATACAACACAAAATATATATAACTTTTAGGTATTCATAAATTATCGACGTTTCTCACTGGACTTATAATATGTATCTAACTGATTTATCATTACGTATTATTTTTAATTTACCCGTACTTCTTTCATGTTTACATGTGTTAGCATATTTTCTGGCATTTCATTAAATAATTGTGGTATATAATACGTTTCTTTATGCTGTGAAAAAATACAATACCTGTCAATTTTAGCATTGTTGCCTCAACGATGCATCCTTGCCTTGAGATTTCACAGATTGACGGCCGCCTCCGTACCCTACCGCGCATGCGCGGTCCTCCCTATATAAGAGATGGTAGCCGTGTGGATGTCATCTGTTTGTCTTATGCCGCATGGCGGCACCGTATCCTTGTTCTTCGTTCCTTCTGTTAACCTTCACGACACCCGCCTCGTGGGAAATGAAGTCGCCGTGGCTCCCTCCCGTTGTGTCCTGGGTCTACCCACTATTATCCGGCTACATCCTGCGTCTTCCCTGCTGCCTTGCCCTCCTTTCGCGACATCCCTCTCCGGAGAAACGGACGTCGTCATGTCCCCTTCCGGTTATTCCCCGGCATCGATCTACTCTCGTCCGGCATGCCGACCTGAAGCGACCCTATTCTCTCTGCGGCCCTGCCTGTCTTTCGCGACATCTCTCTACGTGGGATTAGAAGTCATCGTGGTCCCTTCCCGTTGCCTCCCGGGATTGACCCACTTTGCCCGGCAAGATTGCCCACCTGAAGCCAACCTCTTCTCTCCTCAGTCCTGTCCGCCCTTCGCGACATCTCTCTACGTGGAAACGGAACTCATCGTGGCCCCTTCCCGTTGTTTCCCACGATTGTATCACTAGTCGTTGCGACAGCTGCTGCCGTCCCTTCATCCCTCCTGATTGACGTTGCCACTCTAGCTTCGACCAGCTTCAGCCTTTCCCTGCTCCTTCAAGGTCCCTTCTCTGCGGGAAATGAAGTCATCGTAGCTCCCTCCCGTTGTCTCCCGGGAACGACCCACTCCTTTCAGCTGAACCACCCACCAGACCGTCCACATCACTTGCCTGGGCTACCAACTTTGCCCCTTCCCGACATATACTTCCATGTAGATGAACTCATCGTAGCTCTCCCTACAGTTGTCTCCCGGTTGTGTCACCTCTCCTGAAGGCATGCCGTCGTGTACACAGTTCCTTCCCCTTGTGCCACCCTTTCGTGAAATCTCCTCACTAGCGCCTTCGCGTCAGAGGCCCCCTACCTACTTCATTGAAGACGCCCCACCTGACAGCCTCTCCCGCCCATGTCCAAGCAGACGATCTTGGCCTTCTGGTCCCCGATTACACCAAGGGAACCCTCCGTTCCACCGTTCCCACCGAGCAGCTTCGGCCCTTCCATCTGTTCGCCGCCTCTATCATCCCTCCGCCGACTTGCCCATGTCGCCCTTACGCGACATCTTCCTCATGCAACCTAATCCACTGTGGCTCCACCCCGCTGCTCCCGAATTTGTCCCACTGCGTATGGGCTTTTCTCCGACCACCTGCCACACCCGACCCCTCACCTGGGTCGCAGCTCCGGCCTCATCATCAGGTCGTACACCACCGTTGGTTCTTCCTTGATGCTCAGGAGCCTGCTAGTCCTCCGTAGCAACCGTCTTTTGCCGCATTACCCACCTCCATCCCAAGACAGGCCTGCTCCCTTCGCGACATGACACCCATTGTCAGTCCTATTTCACCCTCTTCAGTGAACAGAAGTCTTCTCCAACCGCAACTTCACTAGGCATCTACGTCGCTTTCGCGACATGTCCCGATGGCTCATCGCTCCTTCCACCCGAAGATTCTGCTGCCCTTACGGCGACTGCTCTACCTCCGGCCGCTGTGCTCCAACCTGCTTTCCGCCTTCCCTTCGCGAACTGGGCGACCATGTCGCGAATTAAGAAGACGACTCACCGCTCTAAGACGGACAACACACCCCACCGCCGCCTGACGTCGCGGCCCTCGAGGAAGATCTCCGTCGAGCCAAGGCGCTTGTCCAGAAAGAGAAAAGGAAGCTGCAAGACGCATCTTCTTTCCGGGACTCCCCGTCAACCTTTCATCCAGATCGTCTCGCCAAGACTACAGTGTCAATCGCAGCGAAGCTCACATCTGGCCAACTCTGTTTTCTGTCAACACGCTAGATCGCATCCCGCTCCCCCACCTTCTTGCACCTCGTCGTCAATCCGAACTGATACACGCAACTGGGTCGCTTCAACCTCAAGCCACGAAAGCCGGAAACGCCAGTCACCCGCTCCACCTTCTCCCGCCAAGCAGCGCAGACTTGCGCCCTCCACAACCCCCGCTTTTGCGACTCCTGCTTTCGCGACAAAGAGGTCGCAACTCCGTCCACTCCTGCCAGGCAAACTTCCACCCTCTGGCAGGGCCAAAATACAACTGCGCCAAACGTTTATAAAAAAAACTCACACAGGACAGAGCGTAGCCCCTCCACATTCCCCCAAAGTAAATTGACCTAAGAACGCCTTTCGCGACAACCCATATGACCTTTTCCTTGACGTCTCCACTAACCCTCCCGGTACCTGCATTCGCCAACTCTGACTTCCTGTCGCGAAAGCCTATTCCATCTGCCCTGAGCAGGCCCTATTTCGTTTCCGCCTTTCACGATTCATCCATCATACTTCCGGGATGCCGCCAGCCTCGCTTTCAACGCCTCTTCCGCTTCCGGTTCCTCTCCTTTCCCACCTTCAATGGCGTTCCTGTTTAGCACCCCGCCTGTTCAACGTAGTAATAGGATTTTTCCCAACTGCAAGTGCATCCCTACATCAAGATGGTTAAAGTGCGTTACGCTAAAACCTTCGCCGACATTGAAGCTTCGTTCGTGGGAAGAATTCCAGTTATTGACGATCCAGGAAGCTGTTCCTGCCCAGGAATCAAAAGGAAGGGTAGGCTCGACCCACACACGAACGTCTGCCAATTCCACAGATGCTGCGACTACTACATGGCCCCATGCAAAATCTGTGTTTCGGTTCCTCTCGCACAATGGAGATTAATTGCAGCAACCCACCTAGCCTCAGCCAAGAGGAAGAAGCAGCGATTGGAACGTGCTCATACACTTCTTAAACCACAGGTCCCACCATCCACGGAGGTGCCCAACAAGCCATCACAGTCTCCAGCAAAGAAGGTCAAGCTTTCTTCTAACGCTTCTCCTTTGCTCGTTTCGGTCCTAAAAAACTCCACACCCAATCCGAAACCTTCATCATTAGGGAATGCCTCCCCACCAACAATTCCAAGGAAATCCCTTCTACCGCCATCCACGTTTGCAACCCCGACTTCCCAAGCTTCCTGGTTGTTATCACCGGTCATCCACTCATCTGCTTCACCGTCTTCCTCGCTAAACGAAGAGAATTCATCCCGTAAGGTTCTACAAGTGCTCCTACTTCATGCCAACAACCACGATTCCATGTCATGCCAATTACCTGACATAGTGTCAGCACCTCAATACAAGGACGCCGTCGTCTCGTTTCCCACCTCCTTACCCCCCCCCCCACCAGGAAGAGAGCCCCTCCTCCCCTCTAGGAGATGAACAACCAACTCCTTTTTTAAACCCCCTCCGGAAAGCTTTGTTGCTACCACACCACGATCCCCGGACCACTCCGAAGAATCCCTTCCTCCCCCATCCGCGTTCCCTGAACGTACGGTTTTTAACACTCCTTCAAACCAAGCCACCGTCACCAACACTGAACCAGAGGTGACTCTCGACCATGAAACTTCCTCCTCTCCAACCTCCCTATATGGCCTCGACAACGATAAGAGCCCTAGCCTTGACAGTCTTTGGCTCCTCACCACTCTCAAACACAAGCCTCGATTAAACAGACGAGCCTCCGCACAGTTTATCGTTAATTTTGAAAGTGTAAGGCCATTAGTGGATTCGATCAACTCACATCAGCAGTCACAGGAAAGTCTCCTAACTTCGCTTCAGTCCCAAGTTGCAATTCTCCAAGCTTCCAATGCAAGACTGTTAAACCAACTCTCGCAATCTTTACCCACCCCCACTCCACCCCCATTAAGAAGATACGCCACACCTGGGCATGTCTGATCCCGTCATTTTGGCACCGTGGATTCCACACCCTATTTCCTTCACCAAATCTCCTCGACCTACATACAAGCCTCCTAGCCGTTTTCAACACCCTCTTCTGTGCATCACCCCGACCGACCCCAGGACACCTCCATCCATCTTACCCTCGAGACCTGTGGTCACAACGGCCGACCCGGACCTTCCTCATCCCTAACCCGTCCAGGGGTTCGACATTGAACAGCACATGTCCGAACCTGGCAGAACATCTCCACTGGTACTCTCGACAGCTCCGTGTACGCCTTTTCCTTATGGCAATATGACAATGCCCCTTCCTTCCTCCCTCTCCACCCAAACCTCTCGCAGATCTCTACACATCTAACTACCGACCTACCATGCGACCTATGCCGTCATAAGGCAAAAGGATTCAACTATGGAATAAAAAACAACCCAACTAACAAGTAAAAAAAAAAAAAAATGGAGGAGAGGATATGACATTAGTGACTACTTCCCACCTCTCCTGGTGCCGCAACTCCTCTTGCAACCCCTGGAAAGGAAACCAAAATTCCACTCCTACAGCACACGATTCCTGACCATCAATCAAGCGTTTCCCCCCCTCCCCCCCCCCCCCCCCCCCCCGGAAGACGAATTTCGACCGCATTATTGGACTCATCATCTACCACACCCACCCGGAATTTCTGATTGTGCCCCACCAACATTAATTCCAACCCGAAGACTTCCTTCAACCACGAAGTATCTGGCCTACGACTCGGCACCACCTACAGGTAATCACTCTCCTCTACCACTAAAAAAAAAAAAAAAAACAAGA
Organism: Lithobius niger; assembly: GCA_023313725.1. Lineage (NCBI taxonomy): Eukaryota > Metazoa > Arthropoda > Chilopoda > Lithobiomorpha > Lithobiidae > Lithobius > Lithobius niger. The sequence goes on from JAHWFP010027422.1 coordinate 47,765, forward strand.
CACCCTGCAATAATACTGTAATAATTTAAAGAGAAGTAAGGGAAGGTTACATCAAAGTGTATTCCTGGAAGTCCCTGTGTCAACCCACATACCTCCACGAATCTACAATTCACTCGCCGCCTCCTACTGTACCCCAGGGAACTTGTCAAGGTGCCCGCCACCAAATTTGACGAGGTCGCCCTGTCAATGCTAAAATTGACAGGTATTGTACTTTTTCACAGCATAAAGAAAGAACATTTTGCCGGCCCCCGGCCAGGCCGGCTAAAAATGGTCTCTTTTGCTGAAAAAAGTACAATATTTAAGGGCCCACCCTGCCTCCCCTCTTGAGTCACCTTTGGACAATCTTGAGACAAAGAGATGACATTCACACGGCTACCATCTCTTATATTGGCAGGACCGCGCATGCGCGGTAGGGTACGGAGGCGGCCGTCGATCTATGAAATCTCAAGGCAAGGATGCATCGTTGAGGCAACAATGCTAAAATTGACAGGTATTGTACTTTTTTCAGCAAAAGAAACCATTTTTAGCCGGCCTGGCTGGGGGCCGGCAAAATGTTCTTTTTCCTCTTTTCCCATATGCGTTATTCCAGCTTGGCATCTCATATCTTCTTTTTCTGACTCTTATTTTATCTAAATTTTTTGTGGTTACTTTGAATGCATTACTATAATAATTTTTTGTTATTATTATATATTTGTGAAGTTCCTTTACTTTTAATATTTCACATTCTTTGTATAGTTCAATAGTTTTTTTTATCTTTATCTTTTTTCCAAACATTACTGTAATTAATTATTTTGTACTTTCTGTAATCTCTCTATAATGTATTCTGATGTATTACCATAAATTTCTGTTCCATAGCTTAGGATACTCTTTATCCACGCTTCATATATAATTTTTTGTTTGTTTTGTATTTAAAATATTTTTCAATTTAAATAATTTTGGTATCAATTGTCTTAATTTTTTTATAATTCCGATTATGTGTTCTTTAAAATTCCAAAATTCATCAATTGTTAAGCCTAAATATTTTGCTGTTTTCTTTTTTTCTAGTTTCCTCCATTCTTCACTACATTTACTTTCTATTAGTCCTAAGTTTAAATTTTTACAATTTCCATAATGTTTTATTATTCATGTTTCTTTTTTTTTTTCATTTTTGGCACTGATATGTCCATTTGAATAGTTTTTTCCTTACTAATGTAAAGTTCATTTTCTATAAAGTAGTCATTTAGTATGGTCAAGTCATATTGTAGATTTTTCATCATTTCATCATATTTATTATTTATTGAAATTAGAACAGTATCATCTGCAAAGAGAAAAATATTTTTTTTTTTTTTTACATTTCTACTAATATCGTTTGTAAAATATACACAAACAAATATATAAACATAAAAGAGGTGCTAGTACTGAGCCCTGTGGTATTCCATAAAACCATTTTTGTGTTGCTATATGTATCTTTTAGCTGTACCGTCTTCCTGTTATTTAGATATTTTTTTAGTAAGTTGTACATTTTCCCTCTTAATCCTAGGTTGCAACATTTTTGTAATAATATCTTTTCATCAAAGGTATCAAATGCTTTCTGTAAATCCACTAGTATTATTCCCACATATTTGCATTCATTTAAACCTCTTGTAATTAATTCATTAACTTTTGATAATAATTCAGTTGTATTTTTGTGTATCCATAATGTAGTTGAGATAAACGTTTGTTTACATCCAGAAAATTTCTTATTTTATTTACAACAAATTTCTCAATCACTTTATCTAATTATTGACAGTAAAGCTCTAGGTCTATAGTTGTTTAGATCGTTTTTTTCTCCTTATTGTATATTGGTCTTATAATTTGTATTTCAACATTTCAGGCCAAGTTTCTTTTTTAATCATAGCTTTATCAGTTTACAAATTGCTATTGATGTATTATTCATTGACTCCTTCAGATGTTCAGTTTGTATTTTGTCGATTCATGTTGCTTTAGTATTTTTTAGTTCCATTATTATATTTTTTATTTCATTTTTATTTGCATTAACGACAACGAGTTTAAAGGGTTTAACGAGCGTTAACCACTCCTGGTCATCTGCCCGAAGCCCTAAGACCCTATGTCTGCAACAGCCAGATTCCCAGGTGGTCACCCACTCAAGTATCAATCCAGCCCAATGCTGCTTAACTTCGGGGATCTGACGAGAACCGGTGTTTCCAGCACTGCAAGGCCGCAGACAACGAGTTTGTCCAAACAACAATGTTATTTACAACAATTCGCTAATTCTAGTCCGCTCACCCCCATGTTAATTTCCATAGGGTGATTATTCATCGATACCGAGATAACGGGAAGGCTTCCAGCTATGTAATAATTGGACGAATGGCTACAGTACGATACAAACTGCGTACTTTTTATGGTTTGGAGCCTAGGGGTGTAACGACGATGGCGTGGGATGGCGCGTAAGTACGAAAATATTGTTATAACCATTGTTAGTATTGTCGGCATCGTCTCTAATTGGACAGTCAAAGTTCGGACAATGACAACGTGTATACTGACGTGCGTGCCCATACACACACTAGTATAGTATGATAAATCTAAACAACGTTGCCAAAGAAATTGTGTTCACATCCAATTCACGAAAAAAAAATCAACTCTAAACACAAAGCAAAATAAACAAAGCCAAAAACTGGTGAGAGGCCACCAAGTTGAGAGTGGTTCGGCCCTTCTAAGGACTGATATCAACACACCAAAACTAACGAAATAAAACAAATTATAACAAAATTTAAACCGAACCGAAAACCTATAAAGAGGTGACCAAGTTGAGAATGGTTCGGACTATAGGCAAAAGGTAGTAGCAAATTATTGAAAACCAATTTCTTGTTCACGTGCCACTTTATTACACAACTGCCCGGTAGTGGACTTGAGTTTAATACACATTTAAAAAAAAAGGACTGATATCAAAAACCAAAACTGGTAAAAGGGGCCGCCAAGTTCCGAATGGTTCGGCCCTTAAAAGGAGTGATATCAACACACCAAAACATTCGCCAACTTAATCGCACCGAATAATACTTTGGACGTTAAATGAAAACTAAAATAGCCATGTTCTAGTTTTCATTTAACCTTCGAACTATTAAGCGGTGCGATTAACTTGGCGAATGTTTTGGTGTGTTGATATTACTCCTTTTAAGGGCCGAACCATTCGTAACTTGGCGGCCCCTTTTACCAGTTTTGGTTTTTGATATGATAGTTATTACAACAGTGGGACCGATTGAAGGCTACTGCTTCCAACAACGTGTGAACTAAAATCCTCGCTTTAAAAGTTGCATTGTTGAGGCCTACCATTGTTGTGTGGACAAATTCGTTATCGCCTACTGTACATTGATTTCTTAGTTTCCTTCCTATTTTTATCTTTTTCTTTTTTAAGATGTTTACAGAAATTACCGTTTTTGTATAATTCATGTTCCTTTTTATTCTTTTGTTTAATTTCTTGCACCTGTTTATTAAAATTTTTTATTAAACTAAACTGTCTATTAAAAGTTGTTTATCATTTCTTCTACTGTATTTTCCTTAAAAATTTTCACAATTTCATCATCGGTTTCTTTAGTTTTCCTTTTATTGTAAATTTCATGTATTGTTTCCCATATATAGGGCATGCAATCCCGAAACATATTTGTAATCCCGGGATTTCGAGATTCTTTTCTCACAATCCCAGGATCCCGAGATTAATCCCGAAATTTCGGGATTTATTCTTATTATTTTCAGTGGCAAACAAAAAAAAAACTACATGAATGGAAGGTTGCGTTTAATAACTTCATTGTTAAATTACTCATAAGGTGAAAACTTAGTGGACACAGCTAGTTGGTAGCACGTTCTTCGTTTGTTTGAAATGGTCTGCTATTTTTTTCGAAGTTTAAATCAATGGGAGTATTTTTAAATTGTTATTTTTTAATCTAGCTGTGATACATTTTACACTCTGTAGACTGTGCTACAAAATTTTGAAAATCGATTCATTGGTTCTATTTCTAGGTGGGGCAAAATTTCTTCAACAAGATAGCAACAACAACAAGAATATTGTAGCCATATTCAAATAGTGTTAAAAAGGCCCCGGACCTTGTTCAAACCTACGTTTTTAGCTATAAAACTTTAAAATCGGTTCATTGATTTGCTATCTAGGTGAAAGCAAAATTCCCCCAACAAGAATAACATCAACAGTACAACTGTAGTCACATTAAAATGTAGTCATATTCAAAGAGCGTGTCGAAATGGGGTGGTCCTTAATTAATATCTACATTTTTAGTTATAAATATTGGAAATTTGTTCACTGGTTCGATCTCTAGTTAAGAGAAAATTTTCCCCAACAAGAAGAACATCAACAAGAATATTATCACATCAAAATAGTTTTTAAAAGTCTCTAGGCCTTATTCATTGTTTAAGCTACAGAACTAAAAATTGATCCATAGGTTCGATCTCCAGGTAAGGGCAAAGAACCCCAACAACAAGAATAACAACAAAAACAACAATAAGAAATTGCCATGCTGTGGCGGCTAAACGGTTCTATTGTTGTCACTAAAAATTTTTAATGTCGTGAAAAAGTTATGAAGCCACTCCTACTACCGAATTTCGTTGGTGTATGTCAACTCCGGAGGGAACTACATAGTTTCAGAGTTTGACTTTTATCATGGAAGTTCACACTGAGGCTTATACAAGGACCGATGTTGCAGTCCTTTTGACCAATGACGCTGCAATAACGAGACAAATAAACCAAATACACCTTTAGTATTTTTTGTGTGTGCAATTGTAATTGCGTGTTAACTTTCATTTCTCTTTCTCACACCATTTATAAGCAAAAGACGAATTTGTATCCATTTTATTTGATGGTGTTGCAAGGACACTGAAGAATATTTGAATTCCAACCTTGGTCTAGAATTTAGATGTTGTTACTCGTAGTTAAACTTGAGTCTGAAGATGAGAGGAAGGCAACATTAAATTCAAAAAAAAAAAAAAAAGAATTAATTAATAACTTTTTTATACGAATTTAGCCTATTTTCAATCCCGTAAATCCCGGGTTTTTCGGGACTAAAAAATGACCGGGATCCCGGGATCCCCTACCCGTAGTCCCGGGATTCCGGGATTGGATGCCCTACCCATATAGTTGTTTTCTTCTTCTTATATAAATTTTCCATTTTTTTCTGAAAGAAATTTTCTTTACATTCTTTTATTTTTTTATTTATTAGTTTATTTTTTTCATTTTTGTATCTACTTATTAGTTCATTGTCTGGTGTTTTTTTTATTTTTGATTTTCTCCCATAATTTATTTTTTATCATTTATTCTTGTTTTTAGTTCATTTGTAATCCATTCTATTCTTTTGGTATATTTCACTTCTTTTATGTTTATATTTAATTTTTGATTTTTGGAATATATATTATTAACTTTTTTAATAATTTCTTCATATATGTCCTCAGGTTCCTGTAATACATCTAAACATTCCCAATTTATTTCATTCAGTTCTTTAATTATTTTTGTATTGTTAAGTATCCAATAATTTTCTTTTTTTCTTTCCTCAGATTCCTTTTCTATTGTTAATTCAATATTCTACATACATCCCATAATCATATAGTGGTCTGCACTTTTCTCTGTTAGGACTCCCCCATTTAATTCTATTTTATTACTTTTAAAGAAAATATGATCGATACATGATTGTTGCATATGATTTTCTCCATTTTTCAGTACTATTTCTTCTCGTGTCGGTGAGTTTATTTTGCTTTCAAAGCCTAGTGAGCTCAATGTATTTTCATAGTAATCTATGACTGTTTGTTCATGTCTATCATCTTTTTTTCTAGAATATTAATATTTGTATCACCTATTATCATTTGACATTTCCAAGATTCTTCTTTTTCATTATTTTCAAATAGTTTTTTTATACTTTTTATAAATTCTTTTTTGTTTGATGATGGTTTTCTATAAATAGCTATTATTATACTTTTATCTTTGTTGTTATTTCCACTTCATAACAATTTCTATCATGTTATTCTCATTAGCGTCATTTTTTTTTACATTCTACCAATCATTTTTTTTGAAAATATCATCAATCCACCTCCTCTTGCTGTAGTTTCTCTCGTTGATGTAAAATTGTTGTATCCTTCTATATTATAATTTTTATGTTTACCTCTATTTTTATGTTTACCTCAGACAGTATTATTATTCCCCACTCAATTTTCATGTCCATCAATTGATGTTCTAATAGTTCTCAGTTCTTTCTCAAACTTCTGATATACACATGTTATACCTTTATATTTTCACAATTTCCCATATCTTATCATTTCTGATAAGATTTTCTTATTTTCGAAAATTTGATTAACGAATTTGTTATATCAAGTTTTCAGGTCATCTTCTTCTTTGATAATTTTTACTTCGTCCATCTCAGCATTCTTTCGCGTCATGATTTTGCCATTTCTGAACCATACGTACTTATAGTCCTTTTCTTTTGCATAATTTCTTGTTTTCCAGAATAATTGTTTCATGTATGGTGTCATGATTTCGTTTATGTATATTCTTCTTTTATTTCCATTTCTGAACATGTCATCATTTGTTACCACTCTTGTTCTCCAGCCACTTGTCTCTGTTTCTTCTTTCCTTAAATTGAATATCACTCTACTTGGTTTTTCTTTACTGCGATTTGGAACCCTGTGTGTGGCTTCAATTTCTGAAATATCATGATTGATATTAAAATTCTTCGCTAAGGCTCATATTACCCATTCTATCTTTTCATCTGGGAGCAAATCTAATTGATTTATGTCTAGGTTTCTGTTTCTATAATACTGTTCTCTCTCTTTTGTTTCTTTGTGCATCATATTTATTTTTTGTTTCAGTAACTTATTTCTTTCTTCTTTGTTTTCCAGTTCTTTAACTCTAGTTTCCATTTCTTGCATTTGTTTTTTTATCTGTTCGTTTTCCTTTTTTAGATCTTTGTGTTCTTCACTTATGAATTCTATTGTCTTTTTGAATTCTTCTAATGTCTTGCATTGTTATTCAATTCTTGCTATTAATTTGTCAATTTTGTCTTCCATTCTTCTCTTAACCATCTTCATGCTTTCTTCATCCTCTTCATTTTCCTCCTCACCTTCATCTTCATCTTCACCGCTATTTTTTTCTATCTCTTGTTCTGACATTGTCCTTGTTTTCCTGCACTTTTGTTTACACTTCCAGTCTTCTCTTTTTGTTTCATTCATGTTTTTCCATGTTTTTTGTTTTACTCCAGCACATTGGTAGCAATATTTTGATTTACATTGTCCACAAATGGTGTAATCCCCTTGGTTTCTTAGTTTTGCTTCACATTCTCCCTGACATCTAGACATCTTCCTGTTTTAGTTCATTCAGTTTCAAACCGGTTCATCTAGTTTTAACCCGGTTTAAAATGTTTGGATCCAGTTCATGCACTTTTGTATTTTCAAACGCAATTCAAGCGCACTTCACGTTTCACAAATTTTGGCTTCTTCAGTTTGTTTATGTTCAGTTTACCTCAATTGTTTCTTCAAATTACTCCTTTTTCCTTCAACAGTCACTCACCAAACTTTTCCTAGGCTTTCTTGGTGTTCTTATACTTATGGTTTTCACTTCAGTTTTCTTGTGACTCTCTCAATTCTTTCCTATTTCTTCATCTTTTCTCCTTCGATTTTTCGTTTCTGCCAGTGATGTCGTCATTTTGTTTTGATAATAATAATAATAATAATAATAATAATAATAATACTTTTATTCGTAAAGAAAACGAATGGTTCTATGGATGGACTTGACAGCCACCCACACCTGGCCTAAAGTGAAATTACACAACTAAAAAAGAAACATAGGCTGTGCTTAAGAAAAGAAAATGCAGTGTTTACAGTAAAAATAAAATGAAGCTATGAAAAATAGACGGGTCTAAAGGAACCCCAGTCGTAGTTTTACATGGCATAAAATGAAAGCGTTTATCATGAAAAGGAACATGGATGTGCCATAACCAGATAGCAAAACTGTGTCCTTTGTAAAAAAAAAAATCCATGTAGTGTAAAACAAAAAAGTATGTACAATAAAAAAGGTAAACACAGTTAAAATCAATAATGTTTCAAAAACCTAGATAGGTCGACCAATTTTTAATTCTTCTTGAAAACAGACACAGAACAGGCATTAGCCAAATGAGATGGGAGAGAGTTCCAATTAGCAATTTTTCTTGGCATAATATTGGCCTTTTATTTTTAATATTGGTTAGAATGTTGGACATATATTGATTACATCATTGGGACTATATTGGGTGGCTACATTTTTCAGTGGCGTACAATATTGGCATGAGGAGATTGCACCAACATTGGTTTATTGTTGTAAACTACGAAGGCTAAACACTGCCTTTCAGTATATCTCAAATATTGGGCTACAATATAGGCATATTACTGCTGGATTTATTAAGCCAATATTTGATGGATTATAGGCGAAATATTAGGTACAACAATGGTTCTATATTGGGGTGGCTACATTTTTCATTGGCTTCCAATATTGGCATTAGGGCATCCAATCCCGGCATCTCGGATCCCGGGATCCCGGTTATTTTTTAGTCCCGAAAAACCCGGGATTTTGGCTACCTAAATCCCGGGATTTACGGGATTGAAAATAGGCTAAATTCCTATAAAAAAGTTATAAATTAATTATTTTTTTTCTTCGTGAATTTAATTTAGCCTTCCTCTCATCTACAGACTCAAGTTTAACTACGAGTAACAACATCTAAATTCTAGACCAAGGTTGGAATTCAAATATTCTTCAGTGTCCTTGCAACACCATCAAATAAAATGGATACAAATTCGTCTTTTGCTTACAAATGGTGTGAGAAAGAGAAATGAAAGTTAACACGCAATTACAATTGCACACACAAAAAATACTAAAGGTGTATTTGGTTTATTTGTCTCGTTATTCCAGCGTCATTGGTCAAAAGGACTGCAATATCGGTCCTTGTATAAGCCTCAGCGTGAACTTCCATGATGAAAGTCAAACTTTGAAACCATGTAGTTCCCTCCGGAGTTGACATACACCAACGAAATTCGGTAGTTAGAGTGGCTTCATAACTTTTTCACGACATTAAAAATTTTTAGTGACAACAATAGAACCGTTTAGCCGCCACAGCATGGCAATTTCTTATTGTTGTTTTTGTTGCTATGCTTGTTGTTGGGGTTCTTTGCCCTTACCTGGAGATCGAACCTATGGATCAATTTTTAGTTCTGTAGCTTAAACAATGCATAAGCCCTAGAGCCTTTTAAAAACTATTTTGATGTGATAATATTCTTGTTGATGTTCTTCTTGTTGGGGAAAATTTTCTCTTAACTAGAGATCGAACCAGTGAACAAATTTCCAATATTTATAACTAAAAATGTAGATATTAATTAAGGACCACCCCATTTCGACACGCTCTTTGAATATGACTACATTTTAATGTGACTACAGTTGTACTGTTGATGTTATTCTGGTTGGGGAATTTTGCTTTCACCTAGATAGCAAACCAATGAACCGATTTTAAAATTTTATAGCTAAAAACGTAGGTTTGAACAAGGTCCGGGGCCTTTTTAACGCTATTTGAATATGGCTACAATATTCTTGTTGTTGTTGCTATCTTGTTGAAGAAATTTTGCCCCACCTAGAAATAGAACCAATGAATCGATTTTCAAAATTTTGTAGCACAGTCTACAGAGTGTAAAATGTATCACAGCTAGTTAAAAAAATAACAACTTAAAAGTACTCCCATTGATTTAAATTTCGAGAAAATACCATTTCAAACAAACGAAGAACGTCCTACCAACTAGCTGTGTCCACTAAGTTTTCACCTTGTGAGTAATTTAACAATGAAGTTATTAAACGCAACCTTCCAGGCATGTAGTTTTTTTTTTTTGCCACTGAAAATAATAAGAATAAATCCCGAAATTTCGGGATTAATCTCGGGATCTTGGGATTGGGAGAAAAGAATCCCGAAATCCCGGGATTACAAATATGTCTCGGGATTGCATGCCCTATATATGGGAAACAATACATGAAATTTACAATAAAAGGAAAACTAAAGAAACCGATGATGAAATTGTGAAAAATTTTAAGGTCTGAACGATGATTATGGTTGTTCTACTGTTCGCCACTGCATCTTTAGCAATAGCCTCAGCGTGTTCGTTGCCAATAATGCCACAATGTCCCCTCACCCAGGCCAAAATGGCAAAGACGACTGAGTGGCAACCCAGAGCTTCCAACAGATTGTGAAGACGACTGGATCATTCATTAGCCATGTTTTCAAGAGAGCAGGCACGACTGAGAGTCAGTGCAGATAATAAATTCCGATAACATTAGATCTGCAGCAATGTCAAGAGCGAAAGAAATCGCTGCTATCTCGCAGATGTTACTGGAGCTGACAGCACTAACAGCGTGCCGAACTTCAATTTTAAGATGTTCTGCATGCCTCCGATTCACCTGGTCCGAAAGCCGAAGGGAGGGACACACACCACTGCCTCAGACACGGCGGGCACACAGTATCAACATCCAACAAAAGACGTAGCAGGGGGGAAGGGGGGTCATTCAAAAGCGATACACCTTTGCCCGCTGCACCTAAACTTTCACTAACTTAAGCTGGTGAACCACCTCTGAACCTTAGAGCAGATGAGCCATTTGTATGTAGCTCTTTGTCTTCATAATCTGAGCAGGGGCATAGAGGATCCCTTGCTACTTGATGACTACTTGATGAATTGTTGTCGTTCATCAAGTAGTCATCAAGTAGTATGGGATCCTCTATGCCCCTGCTCGGATTATGAAGACAAAGAGCTAAATACAAATGGCTCATCTGCTCTAAGGTGCAGAAGTGGTTCACCAGCTTCAATCCATAGAGCATTAACAGGCGCTGAATCAAGACAACCCGTGACAACTCTTAAGCAGTGATTCACACTCACCTAAAGGTTACGCAGATGTTGCTGAGCTGTCACAAGGAATGGGGCATCATAGTCAATGATAGACCTTATGTAAGTTCGATAAACAGATAACAGAACACCTCGCCTGACATCACGATAATGCACAAGTGCCTTAAGAACAGGCATGCGCTTCGCAATTTTTTCCCGTAAGCACCTAACATGAACTGTCCACTCTAATCCACCATCAAGCCAGACTTTAATATACTTGACCTTTTCTACTGCAGTAATGACAGTGTCACCAACACCCACACTGAGTGGCGTGGCACGTGGACTGCAGCAGAACGAGAAAAGACCATTAATTCTGTTTTCGCCGGAGCCAATGATAGACCTCTCACCAATAGGCGTTAAGGCCAAGAGCAGTCTGGACATGCACAACAAGATAGCCTGATCTTCACCAACAAACCACAGTACAATATTATCTGCATAGCAGACTGTATTAGCTGTGTGACGCATGTCAAGCAGTACATCAGTGATAACCATAGCAAACAGTACTGGGCTCAGGCAACTACCTTGGGGAAGCCCTCGGTCAGTGGTCGCCTGAGCCGACCAGAACTCATCCACTCTGGCTACAAAGATCCTGCTACTTAACAGTGCAACGATGGCCTCAGAAGCAAGTGACCGAGACCCATAGACATCAGAGAAGCGCGAATCCACTTGGTGCTAACCGTTTCATATGCTGCTCTGATGTCCAGAAGGACCACCACCACAGCCTGGCCATGAATTCATGCTTCTTGGATACTGGGCAAAAGGAAAAGAACAGCATCCTGTGCGCTGCGAATTATCCTGTACCCAAACTGCACGCTCGTAAGACATTCATTGTCGTCTAATTGCCAGTTTATCCGACGGACAAGCATTCGTTCATAAACATTGCGGATGCTGGAGAGAAGTACTATGGGTCTGTGGAGACAATGAGTAGACAATGCTTTGAAAGCCTATGAAAATGGCTCAAATTAACTAACTAAAAGTAAAAGCAAAAGCCAAAGCAGCAAAATGCTGCATCTGGCTGACGTCAAGTCACTAAAAGAAATTACATTTCCGTCAGGAAATCTTCATCTAGTTTGTTCATTGATATAATTACTTTAACCAAGGGAGGAGCGACTGAAAGGGAATACGCTGATTGAGTGAATGAAGCAAAGTAAAATCGACGTTTGTTAGCCAGTGTGTGCAAAAACCAAACGTTCGATCATATTCATTTGATTGTTTGGGGAAAGTTAAACCAAAGTAAAAAAAAAATAGGACAGGTTTCACATTCAATATACCATTATGTTGCTGTAATGTTTAGTCCACGCAAAAGCTAACTACGCCATTCAGACGTTTTATTTTTAACATGGGCCCAAGCACAGTAGATTGTTTTTAGTGTGGTATGTGTGTGAAGTATAGCAGCTGCAACAAGAATGTAATCACGCGTAGTGAGATGGCGCAGAATGTGCGAGCAAAGTTAGCGACTCAGCTAGTGAACCATAATACCTTAATTTTAGAATTATAACAGAAGTAATAATTTTACTTGCGTTTCGCCTGTCACGTGTCTACACTACGTTTTAATATATTGAGGTAAAATCGATTGTAATGTATTTTATTATGTTTCTACTTTAATTCAAAAGTTTCCATATTTGATTATATTAAAGCTATTTCTGAGGATACTGTGTGAACGAAGATTTGTTGTATACGTTTATTAAGGAAATTTATGCAAATTAACGCCCCTCTGAAGTTTTTGGAGGGGTTCGCGGGGGTCTGGTCCCAGCTGCACTTGAATGATTCTATACAGAAGGAAATAAATCCAATATTGCCATTTTCTTGCTGGTTTCGTTAGTATGATTTTCCTGACTATAGCATCACTTCTGTGGCTTTGGATCATGAAATGTGACTATTTAAATGGTTTATGGTTTAATTTGTGATCTCCTTTTCCTCTGCAGGAAACCGGCACCTTGAAACTGTGTATACCAGTGAAGTTGGCGTTATGGCTTCTGTGCATCAGTCTGAGTTGTTGGACGACCATGACAGGTATATTTCCTTAAATGCACTTAACATACCCTGTCGATGGCCAAAGTCTTCTAACAAAATTCTAATATACGTCGTAATGGCGCAGAATGAGCGAGCGAAGTGAATGAACTACAATATGTTAATTTTAGAATTATAACAGAAGTAATTCCTTTACCCTTCCATAAAAACGGTTGTCATGATCGAACTGTTGTGCAAGATGCCGTCAACACTGATCTACAGAAAGAATCCAGGGGAAGTGTCTGAATCCCCCCCCCCCACTATGGTGCAAATTGTCGGTGGGCGGGGGTAACTTAAGAGAAAGGGAGGCTACGTTGTCCATCATAAAAGGTTTCCGTAATTGGAGCAATTTTTGTTTGAAACAAACACAGATGACGAGAGGGACAATTTAGCTGGAGAAATCCAAGCCGTAAAACCAGGATCTTTGACATGCCACAATCGGTATGAACACGAGGCACCACGAGGCCCTTCTCGTCCCGAAAATCCCAGGGGGTGGCTGAGATCAGGATCAAACATGGACCTCCTTACAGGAGACGGTCGTGCTACCTGACAGTCTACCATCAGCAAACAAATTACGGAAGAGATATCGTTATACCGTCGTGCGTTCAGCTTGATATGTAAAGACCAATACTTCACAGTTGTTGTGTTAATGATTTATTTGATTTGAAATTGTGGCTCAGCAGTGGTTATTTTTTTGTCACGTGTTTATGTCGTTTTTGTTGTCACAAGCTAAATATTCAGGAAGAGAAACGAAGCTGCAGTGATGTGATAAATACGGGTGAATTTAAATACTGAAGAACCCTAGGTTTTATTTCAAGGTCTGGTCGATACCGTGGATACGTATTGTTGTCACAGTTCTCATAGCCGAGGACATGTACGCAGCGACAGTAACCACACCACAGACGATTCTGACTATTGCTACAACAATCTTTTGTTACTTGCCGACTCAGGCCATTTCCGTTACTCCCCTAGGTTGCAAATCAAAAAGATTGCTTCAAAACGTATGAAAGTGGCAGTAATATTGATTTTTTCTTTGCCATTTGTAATTATTTTCAGCATGATTTACAATGAAAGAAATTTCACTATGACATATTATGGCAAATGGCTTTGTGTCGTTTATGTAGTGCTAGGGGTCCTATAACCTTATATATTTGCCTTCACTAAAGTTGGCTTAGACATCTAATGGACGATTCGTCTTCGAACGCTTGAATTTCACGTGCCAAAGCTTCCTCGTCAGGACGTTTTCAATGCAATGAGAACGAACTTGTGATCGTGTCCCAAACAGATAAATACACACAGGAAGACAAAACGACACGAAATACAAACTCAGTCGAGTATACAACCTCGCCCGCTTCGCTCGCTCGGCCAAAATAAAAGCCAAATGGTGCAAGACGTGTACAACATTAGAGTTTATGGGAGAAGCACAGTAAGCAAGGGCGGTAAGGGCGGTAATTTGTACTTTTCTTTCTTTTCCTTCTCCCATCTTCCTTTTTTTGTCCAATACATAATTTTCACTCCTCCTCTAGTTTCTGGAATGTTTTGAAATTTGTCTACCATTTTTTAATTTTTTAATTAAATGTTTTAAAATGAAATTTACTGTATTGTGTGTATTCTCTCCATACAATAAACAATTTTTATTTTTATTTTCGTTTTATCTTTTGCTGCAGCAAGGTGATTAGTCTACATTCCCCCTTTGTTTTCATTATGTGCAAGATATTTTCGATTTATATGATTCTACTAAAGCAACTGTGTTGAAATTAGAACTCTGACATTTAAACATATTTGCTGATAATTTAGAAACACAGCTGGTTTTACTTCGTCAATGTGAAACGGTATGAGGGTCCCTCTGGTTGTGATGTGCAAAACACGGTAATGTGTATTAAAATAGGCCGGTTTACGTAGGTGTGGTGTTGGCCTAGTGTGTTTCTGGCAAGGCATGCGCTGTTAATATTACTTATACTATCTTGTGCGTCCTCGCTGCGATTCAGCATAATAAATATTTTGATACAGCAGTAAGATATGTGGACTAAACACTGAAGCAACATTGTGGTATTTGAAACCTTTCAGAAAAGGTTATTCGTGTTTTTGACTTCAGTTCAGTTAAACATTACCTTAAGCATCAAACCGTGTTAAATTGAGGAAATAATCAAGGAAAAATGACTACGTTCATACACGTTTGTTCTAATGTTGCCAAATTTCACTGTGGAAGGAAGCACCTTTAACAAGACACGGAAGCGTTTGCGTTTTATTCTGGTCGACGTCCGTATTGAATTTAAACTAGAGAAATGAAGTGCGTCTTATGAATCATTGAATTCGGGCATCTTTTATTCACGTTCACTCTCACTCTTCATAACTACAGCTGAATTAAAGTTGATAAGCACACAGTGTGCCGGTTTTCTAGATTTAGCTGTTGGTTTTAGGCGTAACGTGTCGAATGCATTTCTTTATACACTACTTAAAGGCCGGTTGCCCCCAAATTAGCATTGCAGCATCTAGGCCTGTCGAGTTCTCTGTCGCAGGAAACATAGGAATGCACAAAGCAAAACTTTTAAACGCTGCAAACAAGCCACGTGACTCCTTAATTACTGCGTAAAAATTTGGTACGTCCTCGTGCACCTGGAAACAAGCCGTAAGGCTTAACGATATTAGTGTCACTAGATGGCGCCACTGAAAAATATAAAGAAATTCCCCTGGCGCCATTTAGTGACACTAATATCGTTAAGCCTTACACCTTGTTTCCAGATGCACGAGGGCGTACCAAATTTTTACTCAATAATTAAGGACTCACTGACGTGTTTGTAGCGTTTAAAAGTTTTGCTTTGTGCATTCCTTTGCTTCCTGCGAGAGAGAACTTGATAGGCCTAAATGCTGCAATGTTAATTTGGGGGCAACCGGCCTTTAAAGGGGGATTGCCACCAAATGACAGGCTGCAGCATCTATAGCTGTTTACTGCTATCTAGTTCTGTCTAGCACTCACTGTCAACAAACAAAGGAACACACAAATAAATTTCTTTTTATGAAACAAACAAGCCACTTGCCTTCTTAATTATTAATGTGCTCGTACGTGCACCAGACAGGAAGTAAGCGGTAAAGTTATTGTGTACACGGCCTATCTTGAGTCCTGTAGATACTTCATGAGCGGCTACGTCTTCCTGGAGGGAGCGGCTTTAATCGACGGCCGCCATTGTTTTTGTAACCATCTAGGATATCAACAAGGTGCTGTGCTACCAAAAACACACAATTGATTAGCTGTGTCGTTCTGGGGCGAACTCAAGATGGGCCGTGGACACTATAAGCCTAAGCAACGGGAGCTTTTATTTTTTTTTTTAAATAAAGAACGACCGTTTTGAAACACAGATTTTGAATCGCTAGATGGGCGCCATCTAGTGACACTGATATCGTTAACATTGACCGCTTGCTCCCTGGTGCACGTGGACGCACGAACTTTACACTGAGTAATTAAGGAGACACGCTGCTTGTTTGTTGTGTATAAGGAAATCTCTTTGCGCATTCCTTCGCTTGTTGAAATCAAGTGCTACGTAGAACTAAATAATGGTAGACGGCGCTAGATGCTGTAGCCTGCATTCGGTGAAGAGGCACCTTTAAGGGGACAAACTTGCACTAATTGTACCGTGTGGCTAATGTTACTTTAAGCATTATCAACTCACCCACCGACCAAAGAAGTTTCTCAAATCACCGTAAAATGGATACAGCCCCACGAGACCTGTAATACAAGGCCTTCGTAACACGGGCGTAGCTCGGTCCCTAACATTGGTAAACCCTTTAAATTGCCCTTGACGCAAAGAGGATATTTCCACCTTTCGAATGAACCTAATTGGAGTCACCCACCTTAATTATAGAAACGTCACAACAGCAGTTGAAAATCGAATGGGTGCAAATAACCGTTTTGTTTGCGTCTCCCATACCCTTCCTTCTTTCATACTAATTGATAATTTCGTGTTTCCTGGTAAGTTTCTTGCAGTTCGTTTCAGTTTCTTGCTAATTCACGTTACTTTATGGCTTGTTTCACACCTTTGTATCTGTCTGCAAATTGTTGGTCCTTATCAAGGTTAGACTTTGTTTAGGAATGGGTGTAAATAACCATTTTGTTGGTTATTTACCATTTTGTTGAGTCTCCATTACCCTTCCTTCTTTATTTAATACATGATAATTTCATGTTAGTTTTTTTGCAGTTCGTGTCAGTTTCTTGCTAGTTGATGTTAGTTTCTCGCTAGTTTCGTGTTATTTTTTTGTTGCTTTTTTCTATTAATTTCTTGCTAGTTTCATGTTAGTTTCGTGTTAGTTCTTTCTAGTTTCATGTTAGTTCTTGCTAGTTTCATGTTAGTTTCGTATTAGTTCTTGCTAGTTTCGTGTTAGTTTCTTCCTAGTTACGTGTTAGTTTCTTGCTAGTTTCGTATCAGTTTCTTGTCTTTTTATCTGTCTGCAAATTGTTTGTCCTTATCAAGGCCAGAATTTGTTTTGGAATGGGTGCAAATAACAATTTTGTCTCCCATGCCATTTCTTCTTTCATACTAGATAATTTCTTGTTAGTTTCTTGCTAGTGTTTTGCAGTTCGTGTCAGTTTCTTACTATTTCATGTTTGTGTCTTGCTAGTTTCGTGTCAGTTTCTTGCTAGTTTCGTATCGGTTTCTTGCTACAGTTTTCGTGTTAGTTTTTTGCTAGTTTAGCTGTGTGCAAATTGTTGGTCCTTATCAAGGCTAGACTTTGTTCAAGGATAAACTGTGAAACCTTATTTTCTGTGCTTAACCCAGTAACACTTAACGACTCTGAGGAAGGCGGTTCCCATTAAGAAAAGGCTAGCAATAAACTTTCCCCTCCCCTATAATCCTCACCACAGAGCCGATGCATAAATTCTGGTGACCAAGGTGAACAAATTCAACCAAATTAACAAACAAAATATACATTTATTCAGTGAATAACAACCAGGCAGGGCACTCCAAAATTCAATGTTAAATTTGCAGATCTAATCCAACTTAGACCAGTTCTATATAAATTCACAAACACT
>JAHWFP010027423.1:0-39214 GCA_023313725.1 Lithobius niger
TTTTTTTTTCTTTCAGTGTACGGGCCACTTTCCATCCACCGCAGAGACTCGCCTTATGGATCGCCTCCCAGCAATTATTGCCCACCTCCTTACTGTCCCCCGAGTCCTTGTCCTCCACCCTCTTGCCCACCTTCCTATTGTCCCCCTCCTTCGCCGTGCCCAAGTTATTCTGCGCCCCCTCCTTATAAGCCAGCCTACTAGTCTTAATCCGTATTGAACTGTTTTTTAATTGTAGTTTTTTTTAACCCGTTTAATAAATGTTCATTTTTAGTCGCTGTGTTCTTTTCTTAATCTTAGTCTACAATATGGAAGAGCCGAAAATCCGATTTTGGGCATACACTTTAATTTTATACTTGGTACCATATACAAGGTTTGAATCAAAAGCATATTAGCCTACTACCACTGATCTATACAGGCTACATTGCGCATTACGCTGTAACACTAGATGTGTACCCGGAGGCACACCATGGTTTAAAAAATAATAGGCTTAGGCTACCATCCAATTCATTGTTTGCTGCTACTTACGAAATTAAAACAAGATAAAAATAAGGCCTAAAAGCTGATAAATTACGCCAAAATATAAAATAAAGCCTTTAACTTATTTTAAGATTAGATCGTTGTTGCAGTGCGTGATAGAGGTGTGCGCCTGACATCAGGTTTTTTTTTTTTTTTTTCGTGAGTTCGACTAGATCAGTTTTTGTCATAGGACTTGCAAATCAATTTTAGTGAACTTAATGAAACCACTGCTTGGTTTGTGATCAGGTGTCTTTATGAGAGCTCAGCAAAGAAACCTGATTGAGTCGTGTCCTATTTTTTGGCCTTTTTGAAAACCCTTCTGATGTCAGACTGTTTTGCAACATTAACTATTTTATTTTGCGGTTATTTTTCCCACGAACGAAACGGTTTGGCTAGTTTACTCCAACATATGGTAAGTCTTAAAATTTTAGCAGTTTAAGGACGGTAACCCTGAAATTGCACCCATCTTGCATTTCTTAGGTTTCACTGGCGCCCGCAGACTTTCGGGGGGGGGGGGGGGGACCATTGGGAAAAAATACGGGCGAACGCATAAATGAGAAAGCCAACCAGCATAAAGAAAAAGTGCACGGAGCAACATTTTCAATGGAAGCTGTAAACGAAGGCAAGCACTATTTTTGCGACCTTGTATTCATAGCACTAAAGAAAATAAAGTGTCTTACAGGAAAATCCTAGTACCAAAATGCGAACCAGTTTACGCTCTATTTTCACTTTTTCAAAACTTTGAAATCTTGGCTTAGAAAAATTTCAGGTGGAGCGTTTATGATGGGAGACTAGCTTTTAACCGAAAGCAACTTATAGCAGATTTCAGCAAACTGTAAATTCTTTGCTAAAATTCTCTGTACTAAAAAATCTTAGTTAATTGAGGTTGATTGGTAAGAATTTACGATTCGCCAAAATAGTAAAAGGTGCGTTACAGTTAAACTACAGCTATCTGAAGTATTTCAGCTTTATTCACCGTATGGGAGACTTTATTTTCGTGAAACTAGTAATACAGCAAAAGAGCAAGAACAAACTAATCGTCTTTGATGCATTGGTAACCAATCTCTTTAGATATGGTAGTGTATGGTTTTGCTGCTTTGGCCCTTATTGGTAGGCTACAAGCGGTACAAAATACAATTTTAAAGGTCCTTTTTAGAAAACGTAACCACTATAAATCTGCTAAGTTATTGGTTAGAAACGAGAGGTTATAGATTTTTAACCCACGACTGTGATTATTGGCCCTGCTCGAGCATGCAAAGGTCGAGGGCGAAGCCCAAAACATTTGCATGCGAGAGCCGGGACAATAATCGCTGCCATGGGTTAAAAATCCATGACCTCTCGTTTCTAACATAAGTGTTTTTTATACCACGGTTGGGAACCATGGTTGGGACGTCAAGTTAACTCGTATTAAAACGTGTTTTATGAGAATTGCTTTAAGAAAACGTTGATCATCAGTATCCTCTATATGAATGAAAGCCATCCCATTTTAGTTTGTGGAGGGGAAGTGTGTGACAGATGGACGAGTCCTTTTGCTCAAAGTTTGAGGGAGGGGGGGGTTACAGACGTGTCGGTAAGCAATACAAGCTGGGTTTACGCTGAACCTCGTGTTTATCGAAGAGTTTATAGTGTTTGGAGCGAATAATTCGATATGTGACACAGCACAGATAAAGGGACATTGCTGGGACATTCTTTGAAGGTGTGTAATTCATTTTGCGCATTTGTAGTTTGAGAATTGTTTAAAAAATACGGTAATATGGTATCGGTATGAATGAAGGTCATTCCATTTTAGTTTGTGGAGAGAGGGAGGGGAGTGAATAGCTTAGCTATGGGCCAGACGTAAGAGTTTGCAGGGATAGTCTTATTGCTTTCAAGTAATTCGTTTTGTACATTTTTATTGCGTTACGTTTTTTTACACGCTGTGTTTGGTTGTTGCTATGTGCATTCTCGGTCACGTGGTCCAGAAGTGTCAAAAGTGTGGGGTAACTTGATAACCCACACTTTTTGCGATGATGCACACTTCCGGTGTTGGTTAACGGGATTTAACCTACGGAAATTTAGCGTGGCGTCACAACCGCGGTATAAAGATGAATATTAAATGAGTTTCCTTCACGACGGTTCCAGATTCCATTGATTAAATATAAATGTGGCTAAAAAAATAAATGATGATATATTCCAACAATTTTCAATTGAATTCCATCAAAATTGCTCGATTTAATAATAATAATAAATGGTTTTACCCGCTAATGGGTGAGATCGGCCTTGAGTCTACGTAATTCCAAAGGTTCCAGGCCCACACTACGAAGTCTTTCACCTGCCGTAGCGTGCGTAGTTCGGGTATGGAGCGAGTAAAAGTCCGTTGGACTGACTCTAGTAAGTCAATGTCCTGTAACAGGTGTGGCGACCACACAGGGCTCGCATACTCAAGTATTGGTCGTACATACACGTTAAACGCCCAAACCCTTGTCTTTAAATTGGTTTTGCCGAAACACCTGTTGACAATGAACAAGCGTCGAAAAGCATCAGTAGTAATCTAAGAACAATGTTTTGAGAATTTCAGGTCCGAATTGAAGAGAATGCCCAAGTCAGTGATCGAGAGCTCATTCTCAGCCTGTTGTCGGGACTCCTGCCTCCAGCTTCCAGTCTCAACCCAAGGACAGGGTTTCGACTGTTTCCCAGGATTCTCAACTTTCTCCTGGATCTTCTGCCAGGACTTCTCCTTCTTGCAGGCTTCGGCACTTTCTCGCCTTCCTTTCTCCAAGGAACAGGTCTACGACCTCTTCAACACAGTCTCCCGAACCTCCGTTGCTCGCCACAGACGAGCACGCTAGTTTTTGCCCTTTCGGTTCCCACCCAGCACTCAGACTCGATCTGAGTCTTCTCCAGCAATGGTAACTGCAGCTAGACTCCAGTTTCCTGGAATTTGACGTCACCAGCACGACAGCTTTCACCATCCCCCTCTTTCGGCCTTACGAATGCCTCTGTCACAAAGCGACACCTCAATGACCCTCATTCCTAGTTGTCACAGTCCCTGTTCTCCACCTTCTGTCGCTACGGACATTCTGCAGTGTGCGCTTCATTTCGGCCTCGCCTTACAGCAACCGTCAGCAATGGCTTCTCACCTGCAACCACCTAGTCATCCTCCTGCCTTTACTCCTTTTTGAGGACATCTCGCCATCTGCCACTACATTGCACCATGCAACTTCGACTTCTTCATTTCTTTTTCGCCGGTCTTCTTTCCCATGTATTCACGGCATCATCTCTCCTCTACCACGACCTCCTAGCTATCTTGCCGGACTCTGGTGTTTCCCGGCTTGTGGATGTCTTTCCAGATCGCTTCAGTGATAGCCATTTTACTCATCACAAGAGCTTTCGACTACATCACCCAGATGACATAATCGTCCTAAGATGCCTCACACTGTTTCTACGCTGTGACTTTCGCTTCAAGCAGAATACGAACTCTCTTCTTGCAACAATGCAGTTTTCTTTCTTTCTTATTGAAGGCAACCATTCCTCACAAGATGTGGGATAAAATGGACTCCGAATGAAGACTTTTTTCTGATTTCTACAACCACCAAGGGTTCCCTCTTCCATGCATCAACCAAAATAATGAACCTTACAACAGCCAGAATTTGTGACAAGTACAAAAGACTTGCTTTCGATTTTCCTCTCCTGCCAACGACTGTCCTGAATTCCTTGACAGTGTGCGACAAACGTTTGCCATCGCACCCAGTTTTGGAACCTTGGACCTTTGGGACCTTTACATCACCCTTCTTTTCACTAGCCCAAATCATTGGCCTGCTTAGTTCCTGTCACCGCCTGCCCTATCATGGTACGTCGCCTGTTGCCTTTTATCCTCCGCCATGATCTTCAACCTGTTTTCATCTTTCACCTACTATGACCTCACTTCCTCTGCTTTAGTTTCAAGAAGGGAGGGGCATGATAGGAAGTTTCTTGACAATAATGCTCAACATCTCAGATGGGCTCTTGAACTGCACTCTTCGATCAACTTTAGGATCACTCAAGTCGGACCACCTCTTTCAACATCTACCACACTTTTGATCACGTCTCGCCATACAAGACTGGCTCTCTCGCTGAACCCTGGACTCCTGCTGCCCTCTACCGACAGTTCTTGTTAGCCGCTTCTTCCCACAATTCCACTCAGCATTAACGGGACCATTGCGTTTGTCTCAGGTCGTGTTGTTGAGGACTACTCTCACTCTCTCCCGTGGTGTGTTGTTTTGGACCAGCGTGGCTTTTCGTCCATCAACATGGGTGAACGTTGCCAGATTGTACAAATTCTCCTAGTTCCCCACATAAGAACACGTGGGCAGCACTGTTTTCCTGAGCATCCTTAAGTCGACTTCAACTCACACCTACATCACGAACTTAAATTGACTTGAGATAGTATCCTGGACCTGCGGTTATAATTAAGGTAAAGCGAAATAAGAAACATCCGCGTACCCTCAGTCACAATTGTATGACGAGCGTAAAAGCAGCAATCGGAAAAAGTAAATACTTTCTTCCCGTTCTCCACTTTCTGGATGCCTTTTCAACAGGGGTGCCAACGGGAGGGGGCGGAGGTGTTTGACAGAAATTGTTTGTAGCCATTTTTGGGGATTTTTCGGTTTGTTAATCGTGGGGCAGAAAAATTGGAATTACAATAAAATACAATAACTTTATTACAATACAATTGTTACATTGTACACTCGAAACAGCTTTATAAAAAAGCAGTTTGTGTGAGCTTTCAATTATCATTTCCAATTGTCACATCATTCAGCACAACACACCCCCAACTGCAATTTGGTATTTACAATGTTAATTCAATTTTCCTGTTCAATATTTTTTCTCATATACATTTAATAATAATAATAATAGGTTTATTCAGCACAGGTTTATTACATTTAATAAGAATAATCAGATTTATTTACCTAGAAAAATGTAAATAGGACTGGGAAGGGATAGCAGGCTCCACTGATACCCAACCTGAGGTTTTACAAAATAGTTACAATAAAAAGCAAGCAAAAAGAATGGGAATATAGCAGAAAAAATATCAAAAACACTTAAAACATTAGACAAGTCAATCTCTTTAAGACCACGTTTAAACATGGAAAGACTGGAAGAATTTACCAGCGCGGATGGAAAGCTATTCCACGGATGCACCACACGATTTGTAGAAAAATATTTAGAACAATTTTTTTTTTTGGTAAGAGCAACAGCAAGTTTAAGAGGATGATCTCTAGTATAATTGTTTCCTTGTATAGTGAAAAAAGATGGTTCAGCATCGACCTAAAAGGATTAGTACGGCAGCTGGCACAAATACCCAAAAAAATAGTCTGCACAAAATGTTTTGTGCAGAAATGTTCTACAATATATCCGTACTCCAAAATATAATGATGCCACCTTGGCACCCTTGGGGAATTCCAAGATGGCGTCCAAAAATGGCGACAAAATCGGTTTTTGCTTTTAGCGTCTAAACCGGTCATCCAATTGAAAATTTACCAGTTACCAATTACGTTAAGAATAAAATTTCCTTAAAAAAAGTTTATTCATATTTTAGGTAAAATTAATCCTTCTTGCCGAAATTCGTTATTAAGTTATTTTAGGCCGTTAACGTGTTACATTATACAATTCCTAACTTTAAACTGCTGCAGTACCCGTTCTAATTCGGATAAATGGACGTGATTAGGCTTAGATGAAAGATGAAGATGTATATTTTCCAACAAGGGTAATTAAAGCGATTTATATTAATTAGGAGCTAAGCTACGACAGTTTACACACGTTGTAGCACAGTGCTTTTTGTTCTATTTTACCACATGTTCCATCTTTAAACAACTGCACCTCCCGTTCTAATACGGATAAGTGGACGTGATTAGGCTTAGATGAAAGATGAAGATGTTTATTTTCCAACAAGGGTACTTAAAGCGACTTCTGTTAATTAGGAGCTAAGCTACGGCAGTTTACCGACGTTGTAGCTCTGTGCTTTTTGCTATTTTACCACACGTTTCATCTTCAAACTGCTGCATCACCCTTTCTAATTCGTCTAAATGAACGTGATTAGGCTTAGATGAAAGGCGAGTATGTATATTTCCCAACAAGGGCAATTAAAACGATTTATATTAATTAGAAGCTAAGCTACTGCAGTTTGAAGAAGGAACTTGTGGTAAAATAGCACAAAATTCACAGCGTTACACTGCAGAAAAACCATCGTAGCTTAGCTCCTATAAATCATTTTAATTACCCGTGTTGGAATTCGTCTACGCCTAATCGTATCCATTTATCCGAATTAGTACGGGTGGTGCAGCAGTTTAAAGATGGAACATGTGGTAAAATAGAGCGAAAAGCACAACGCTACAACGTATGTAAACTGCCGTACCTTAGCTTCTAATTAATATAAATAGTTTTAATTATCCTTGTTGGAAAATACACATCTTCATCTTTCATCTAAGCCTAATCACGTCCATTTATCCAATTTAGAACGGGTACTGCAGCTGTTTGAAGTCAGGAATTGTTTATGTGACATGCGTTAATGGCCTAAAATAACTTAAATGAAAAATTTTTACCAAAAAGGATTATTATGGCAAGAAGGATTATTTTTACCAAAAATGTGAGAACCTTTTTTGAAAAAAATTTCATTCTAAACATAATTGGTAAGCGGTTAATTTTCAATCTGATGAACGGTTTAGACGCTAGAAGCAAAAAACCGTTTTGTTGTCGCGATTTTGGATGCCATCTTGAATTCCCCAAGGGTGCCAAGGTGGCATCATTATGTTTTGGAGTAGGGACATAAAACCTGCTTTTGTGATTTGAAGTGTATTTTTACTTACCTACGTTAAATTGTAGGTTATTTTACTATTATTTGCTATTCTTTAGGAAAGCTGTAAGTGGTACTAGCGACCCTTGCTTGTGCAAACGAAGTTTCAATGATTATTATATTGTAGAACATCTCTGCGCAAAAACATTTTCTGCAGTCAGTTTTTTTAGGTTAGGCCGAAAATCAGCATTTGGCCGCTGGACTAGACCGAGAAGGTAAGGGAAAGATCAGCATTTGGCAACTGGTCTAGACCGAGAAGGTAAGGCAAAGATCAGCTTTTAGTCGCTTCAGCTCAACGACTCTATGCCAAGTCTGTCTAAGCAATGCATATAAGAGCCCGCAAAGACCACGGAGGCACCTAGTGTAGGACCTCTGCACAGACTCAATTTGTTTAACGTCCTTTATTAGATACAGGGACCAGACAGGAATGGCATACTCAAGAATTGGACGAGATGTACACGATAAATGCGCGAACAAGGGTATGAATATCGCCAGACAAACAGCGTTTGATCATACGACATAAGCGTTTCGCTTTCGATAGTCTGATTACAGTGGATAGAAAAGCAGAAATCAGTAGACAAGTGGACTTCAAGATCCGTAACGGTGTGTACAGATAAGTTCAGCGTTTTCGAGTACATAGCCTGAGAAAGATTTTTTTTTTTATCCTGATGTAGAGTTTAGCATTTGAGGGTGTTTATTGGGAGCTGCCAGTCCAGGGGCCAACCATCTACCAGTGAGACCTGACCAATTAAGAACGAAACCTTTACAGTGCACATATAAAAGTCCAAACGACGTTTCGGAGATAACATCCTCCGTCATCAGGTTCTTAATAAAAATAAAAATGTGAATTGTGTTTTTGAATTTTAATGTTTATGGGTGTCACTTGTTGGTGGGTTGACTCGGCAGTACATTGCCATGTTTTTTGAATTTTAATGTTTATTAAAAACCTGATGACTGATGTTTTCCCCGAAACGTCGTTTGGACTTTTATATGTAAACTGTAAAGGCTTCGTTCTTAATTGATCTCGCATTGGTGCTGATTTTCCTTCAAGTGAGAGCTGACTGCAGGAAAGATGAGTCATCCTCAATTTTCTAATTGCTATAAAGCTTGATGTCATCTGCAAATTTTGACATTTTAATAGTGTCACCAGCAAGGGAGGGGGAGGGGAGTAGATCCATAATTAAATAGTAAAGAGAAGCGGCCCCAAATCCGAACCCTGTGCGACACCACTAGTGACAGGTCTGGATTCAGAGAGAGAATTGCCCAACGTAACTGATGTGAGGAAATCGCCAATCCAACAAAGCAAATTTCCTGCAACATCAACAGTACCAGGTTTGAATAAGAGCTTAGCGTGTACCACCGAATCAAAAGCAATTGCGAAGTCGATATAAATTACATCCACTGGCACACCGATTTCGAGTGATTTAGACCGCGACAGTTCAGCAATTGGAGAGTGGTAGAACGCTGAGGCAGAAACCCAAATTGGTCCCTTAGCAACAAATTTACCCCAGAAAGATGCCCAGTATAGCATCGCGAATAATACGTTCGAGTTTCCTACAGGGGACACAAGTAAGGAAGATCAGGCGGTGGTTAGTCGAGTCCTCAGTATTTCCCTTTTTGTAAATAGGGCTAGCTCGTGCAGCACGCCAACAATTTGGCAGGATTCCATAATTAAAAGAAGCCTTGCGGGTAAAAGAACGGGTTCACGCAGCTCCCAAGCGAGAGTCTTATAAAAAACGACAAAAAGCCATCTGGCCAAATAGTAGAGCTACTTTTAAGGGTTTTTAATTTCAAATATATTGTTTTCAACGGACTTAATTAAGGGTAAATCCTGAAAAGCCAGAGTACTGGAAACGCCCGGATATGAAGGAACTAGGATTTCGTTGTCCTGTATGAAATTTTTTTCAAAAGTTTTAGTTAAATGCACTAGCTTTATCGAAGTCATCTCAGAGCAGCTAGTTATCAAAATATAATGATGGTATCTTTTTGGATACTCACTTTTTTCTCGTAACATACTTAATAATGGCACTTAGGGTGCCCTCCTGGATAATATTCTTTTCACAATTAATTTCAAAAGCAAGGTACATTTTCTTGAGTATATTTCTTCAATTTTTATACCTTTCAACATTATTGTAATTTCGATCCCGCCTTAGTCGTTTCCAAAGTTTATTTTTACTAGCAGTAAGCTTCTTTAAATGCGGGGGCACTCTACAAGTGTTACCAATCTTTTTTGGAATAATTATAGTAGATTTTTCAACAAGATCAGAAGAAAGTTAGTAAAAGTATTCCAGTAATAATCTTCCACTGTATCAGTGTTAGCAAAAAAAACTTCACAGCAAACACTATTTAGATTTGCACGTAAACCGTCGAAATTCGTCTTCTGATAATAATTTACTTCAAGACATGTATCAGTAGGGGCCTCACAATTTAGTTTAAAAGTTACAATTTTATGGTCACTGGTATGGAAATGCATAGTGACATCAATGTCGAAAATAGCCGTTTCGAAAATGGCCAATGTCGACAAAATGTGGTCCAAGAATTCAGGTACGGGGGAGGGGTAGCCCCTGTGGCTTGTAAACAAATTCATTTTCAGCAGTTTTGTAACCGGTAGTTAACATGAATGGCAAGATGCCACACAAAGTCAACACTTCGTGGAGCACCTGGTCATTACGTGAGCTGCAGTGCGCTCGTCCAATTTTTGCCTAACACGGGGATTGGCCGAGGGCCAAGCAGCAATGAAACTAGCTAGCCCAACTGCTCAACCAGTTGGAACCGGATCACTGCAGTCAGCCAGTCACGTGACATAATTCTTTGGCGGGAATCCTCGGCTCCAGTTAGTATAAAGGTCGCAAGAACAGAGGATCCTCAGCTTGTATTGGAGGTGCAACTCGAAAAGTTGAACCTCTGAAACTGTGCTAGGGTTGACTTGGGCTGCAACCAGGGTCAGTGCCAAATATGTGATACTCTGTGTGCAGAACCCCTAGCTTTGCAGTAAGGAGTGAATTGTGCTCGAGTAAATCTTGAAATCAATCTTCCACTCCCTAAATAATTACAATTTT
The DNA here is from genome assembly GCA_023313725.1 of Lithobius niger. Classification (NCBI taxonomy): domain Eukaryota; kingdom Metazoa; phylum Arthropoda; class Chilopoda; order Lithobiomorpha; family Lithobiidae; genus Lithobius; species Lithobius niger. The sequence continues at coordinate 10,387 of JAHWFP010027423.1, forward strand.
AGTACCTTTAAAATATTAGAGCCGATTTTAAAGAATGGTTTTGTTGCTTATGTCCACTTTTACCAATTTTTTTCTCTTGGGGTCTGCGGGAGAAACACTTGCACACACACCCCCCCTCCCCTCTCCCCGGCTGCTGGTGCTGCTGCTTAAAAACAAAATTAAATTCAAGGTGTTCGATTTCGCGTTATTTTGCCCTATGTATATGCTGAACGCCTACTTCTAATAAAAGTTCAATCGCATACTCTATGGCCGAATTGCATCAACAAAATGTGGACCACAAGTCGTCGTAAACTGACTGCAGCTTAAAAGTTGTGATGATTATATAGAAAGCTTTGGTCCACTCCAATTTCTGTTTAGGTGGCAGAAACCTCTTTTTCTGCCCCCTAATGTTTTTGCATTCCTCACGACCGCATAATCTTCCCATCAACACGACGTATGACAAACGACTCGTCCCTCGCTGGAATTAATTTTGCTGTTTCCCCCTTCATTTTGTGTCATCGCCAGGCCCCAACGGATGAATGTTCAAACACCTTCAGCCCTCATTTCCGTGCCAACATTTGGTCGTCCAAAGATCGACGCCTTATTGACAACTATTTGTCCCGCAAAAATCCATAACGAGCTACGAGTCGACGACCTTCTTCAAAGAACGTCGAGAGACGAACAAAACATGCCGGGGACTCATTTTCCAATGTTGCCGTCTGCAGCTTACGGATGTCGTCGTTACGTTAGCGTCACTGCAGCAACTAGAGACGGATAAGGGGGTGCCAGGCCCTGGCCCAATCTAAACTCGCCCCCTGCCCCCAACATTCAAAAGAAGCACGTTTTTTTTTCTCTCATGTCTAATTTTTTCTGAAGACTTTTTTTTTTCTTTTCTGCTCATTTTGCCACATTCTGTAGCCTTTATTGGTTCTTTGTGGCGCTTTTAGGCCTTCAGGCCTTTTCTCTGCAGATTATTACACAAAACAAACATTTACAGTCAGGGGCGTAGCGAAGGGCAGTTGATCGGGGCAGACAGGCGAAATTAGCAGACTAGTCCACACCAGCTAGGCAGTCTGGGGAAGTGCTGCAAACTACCCCAGTGGGGCCCGAGGAAGCTAGTAGATATTTATGTATCCTAAGCCCTTTCCTGGCTTTAAACAACAGGTTTTCGTCATTTCAAGATCAAATCAGTATTACTTTGATCGGTCAATGACTTGGCCCAAAGGCGATTGCCTAGTCTGCCTCTATTCGAGGGCCCCAGTCATTCCCGCCCCCCCCCCCCTCCCCTTCTGCCTACGGGCCGGGTGCTCAGTCATGGACTAACATAGAGAAGCTGTCTATAAAGCCGAAAGCAGTAGTGGGCGAAATCTCGTTTAAGAACCTCACAACATAATGATTGTAACAACTTATTTTCGCGAAAACTCAAAAGGCAGTGTTAAAATAGCAGCAACGTGGGTTTAAGGGCATGTAGTAAAAAGGAAGTCTGAGTTACAAGCATAGTAAAAACGGAGTCTTTTAAAGTAAAAAATAAAAATATTGATAGTGCTCCACCCAAGCAAAACAGATATAGAAAACAAAAACAAGCTCGTTTGATGCTTAAGCTAAGGTTTAACTGATCCGAAGTCAAAACGGCAAAGGAACACAAATAAGCTTTCCTGTAAGGTTTCAGATACTGTAGTGTTGCTGTTCTGTTTAGCCCACGTGAAACCTTACTCCTGTATTCAAATGTTTCTACCTTTTTACTTTTGCAGACGATAGATCATGTAATGATTGGTGTATTCTGCTTGGCTGAACGACATCACCGGAAAATGTTTAAAAACTAAGTCGTCTTATTGTGCTTAGCACAGCTCGAGAGGTAATTGAGGCTTCGCGCGAATCCTTGAAATCCTGGAAATGTCCCGGAAATTAATGAAATTCCTTGCCTGGAAAAGTGTTTGAAAATCTTGAAAATGAAGTATACGGTAATGGACGGAAAGTAGACAACGTGACTGAAGAACACTGAAAAATGTAGCCAAAAAGTAATCGAGTGTATAGCCTTACATTGTTCGTCCTTTGTTAGGGCATGGGAAGTATTGAAATTTTGGCTGTGGCTTTAATAGTATTTATACGTGTATGGTGGTTGGATACAGCAGTAAGGTTTCACGTGGACTAAACAGTACAGCAACTGCAACACTGACGTATCTGAAACCTTACAGGAAAGTTTATTTGTGTTCCTTTGCTGTTTTGTCTTTGGTTCAGTTAAAACTTTACCTTAAGCATCAAACGAGTTCGTTTTTGTTTTCTAATTCGTGCTACTTTGGCGTACCATGCAGTTTACGCCAAATTCTGAACATACTGCGCATCAATTGCCACTAAAGGACATAGAATGGCCTATTTAATTAGAAGGTGTTTCAGGTTTAGTAAGGCCCACACCTTTGTTAATGCATATCAAACATACGTAAGACCTGTATTTGAATACGGCTGAGAGGTTTGGAAACTACACTTAAAGACCTCCATAAGCTCGAAAGTGTACGAAGAAAATTCACCAACTATTTGCCTGGTTATCATACGGCCAACGCATTGTTAAACTAAAGCTTGAATCTCTTGAATTCAAGAAACACTTTATTGGTTTTTACTACTCTCAAATAATAAAACTTTCATAAATCTTGTATAGTAGACTAGATTGGTGTTGTCAACTAAGATTTAAAAAACGTAACAACGATTATGCTAACCAGGGAGTGAGAGTAAGCAATGTATTCTTCATGGAATGGTACACTAGTCGACAATCAAATGCCAGCACTACTGTTTTGCCAACATGTCAAGATCGAACCACATACGTACGCCAGACATAGCCAACAGGAATTTCAGTGATAACTGGGACTTTTTGTTGGATGAATACGTGGTCTCGCCACATGAACTATGCTGTCTCGTTCACAGCTAAAACAAAACGAGGATAGGGAGGGGGGCGACACACTACATCAACTACAAACTGTGAGCCGTGCAGAGCCTATTCTATCGGAGCGGGCGATAAATATCCCTAACCCGATAGTCCTGAATATCAAATCGTACAAGGTCTGCAAATCCCACCTCTAACAAGTACTTTAAATAAATACAGACACAAACTTATTTACGTTGTCTTTTGGCCTTAACTGTCATTCTGGGTGAGTGGAGAATTGAATCCACGACCTTTGAAACGAAAGGCCTAAGTCCTAAACCGCTAAGCCATACTGAATGACACGGCCACACGTTAAATACTGTTCATAGACTGGATTTAACGCTCACACCTATCCATACAAACTAGTTTCCAATCGCTATTGAAAGGAGGCTTGTTTTGCGCGCCACATCCAAGTGAAACGAAAGGAACACACAACTAAGCGTCAAATTGGCCGTGTCATTATGGCTTAAGAACTTCGACCTTTGGGTTTAATTCTCCACTCAGGCAGTCTGACATTTAAGTCCCGAAGGCAACGTAAATAGGTTTCCATCCGTACCACTTCTCGAGCCCGTTTGGCTTTCCATCCTGTTAGCTAATACTCGTCCTGAACAACCAATATCCAACCATACATGTAGGCACCAGTTCTTGCCTACCGTGTCTTCTTGTTCAAACTGTAAAATGCAAACAAAAGAAGTTTTCACGTGGACTAAACACTACAGCAAATATCTAAAACCTTACAAGGAAACGTTGTTCGCGTTCCTTTACTGTTTTGACTTCGGTTCAATTCAACCTTTATACTTAAACATCAAACTACAAATGCAAACATCAAACTGCAAATGCAAACCTATTTCCGTTGCCTTTTGGACATAAAAATCAGATTACCTGATCGTGAATTGAACCCCGTGACCTATGAGACCAAAGATCGAAGCTCAAACGCTAAGCCAAACTGACACGGCCTTCTCAGGCAGTTTAACATTTAAGTTCAAAAGGCAACGGAAATAGGTTTGCATCTGTATTTATTTATCACTAATCGAGGAGATTTGGGTTTCAGTCCTGTTTATTTTTTATCATACCAAAAACCAAAACTGGCGAAAAGAACGCCAAGTTCCGAATGGTTCGGCCCTTCAAAGGAGGGATATCAACACACCAAAACATCCGCAAAGTTAATCGTACCGCTTAATAGTTCGAAGGTTAAATGAAAACTAGAACACTGCTACTTTCGGTAGCAATGTTCAAGTTTTCATTTAACGTCCAAAGTATTATTCGGTGCGATTTAAGTTGGCGAATGTTTTGGTGTGTTGATATCACTCCCTTTAAGCGCCGAACCATTCGGAACTTGGCGTTCTTTTCACCAGTTTTGGTTTTTGATATGATATCACTTCTTTTTTTTAAATTGTGTATTAGACTCAACTCCACTACCGTGCAGATGTGTAATAACGTGCCACGTCAACATGAAATTGGTTTTCAAGACTTTGATTCGCCCTCTAGGCAAAAGGTAGTAGCATTCTCAACTTAGTCACCTCTTTATAGGTTTTAGGTTTGGTTTCAATTTTGATGTAATTTGTTTCATTTAGTTAAGTTTAGGAAGAAGAAGAAGACGGGCTTTATTTAAAACATAATTAAAACAAAATACATTGATAGTGGGTTGAAGACCAAGGTCTTTTACGAGCCCAGTACAAAGATAAATTGAATAAATGACTACAATGAAATAATAATAATAATAAAAATACATACATAATAGTTAATTGCACAATAGTGCAATCACACACAGGCGAATGTTAAAAAATTAAAGAAAATTACACAATAAATTATTTGGAAAATGGAAAAAATTGGAAAAAAATATAAAATTATGCAAAGCACTGTAATAGAAAAAAAAACAGAAAACACCTAAAAAATGACGTTAAACAATGTAAAAAAAAGAATCTAAATGCAGAATAAAACGTTATAATTATATAAGTAAATGGAGAAAAATGGAATTTAATTTTCAGGTTAGTAATGTAGCATTGATAAGGCAGTGTTTAAAATAATTTTTTTTAAAACTATGGGCACTTGAACTCTGGATTATGTCAGGAGGAATGGCATTCCAGATGGTGGATACTTGACCAACTAAAGACAACTTGCTGCTAGTAGTTCTACTAAAGGTCTGGTGACATTTTAGCATGTTTCTAGTAGGGTATCTATGAACGTTAAAATTGAACTTTACAAGATTGTGTCTGTTTTTATACATATAGACACCACTTCGATAAGTGATAAGATCATGAATAGGAAGTATGTTCAGTTTAAAGAAAAGTGGGAGACTATGGTCTTTTGAAGGTCGATGCAAAATGATTCGGACAGCTTTCTTTTGAAGTTTTAATAGTCGTAATTTATTAGTTTTTGACGTGTTCATCCAAACAAGTGTACAATAATTTAGATACGGTTGAATAATTGCATGATACAGTTGGGTAAGACATTTAGTAGGTAGCTCGTCTCTTAGTTTATGTAAGATACCAACGGCTTTAGAAATTTTGTTTTGCTTTAGGTGTGTTGATATGACTCCTTTGAAGGGCCGAACCACCCTCAACTTGGTGGCTTCTTTACCAGTTTTTGGCTTTGTTTTTACAGTTTGTTTATTTTTCGTGAATTGTGTGTGAATACAATTTATTTGGCAACGTTGTTTACATTTATCGTGCTACACTAGTGTGTGTCTAGGCACGCACGTTAGTATACAAGGTGACATTGTCCGAACTTTTGCCGTCCAATGAGAGACGATACTGACAATACTAACAATAGTTATAACGATGGTGGTCATCGTGGCTGAGCTGTGAGAGAGCTTAGCCTGGTTGCTGGAGGTTTGCAGATCTGGTCGAACCCCTGGAAAGGGGACCTTGGCAAAGTCCCCGCCAGGACTGCTGGCCAGGGTAGCGTGAGAGGCTACCATGCTCCTTCAGTGGCTATGGGATGTATTCTGGCTAATTCTGGACAAACTTTCGGCCCCGACGATGATTGGAGGTTTCGCGGATCGAATCCCCGGGCTGGCCAGATTTCTTCTTCTCTAAAAAAATCTGGTAATGTTCAAAATTGAGCCGGTTCAGCCATACAAGCATTGATTGCTTCGGCTGACACAAGGCTCCTTAAAATTAAAAAAAAAAAAAGTAATAATATTTTCGTACTTACGCGCCCTCCCACGCCATCCCCCAGGCTCCAAACTATAAAAGGTACGCAGTTCGTATTGTACTGCACCCATTCGTCCGATTTCATAGCTGGAAGCCTTCCCGTTATCTCGGTATCGATTAATAATCACCCTATGGGATTTAACATGAGGATGAGCGAATTAGCTAGCTAGCAAGCTAGCAAGCTAACACATATTTGCAACGTTATTGATGGCCAGATTTTGCATTGAAAGCAGCTTAGGTGGCATTCCTACACGAGTTATTTTTTTCAGGTGGGTCATTGCTCTTGATTTCAACACAAGCTTTTGTACCGCATTATTATTTTTATCCAAGTACTTGATATGTGCCGTACTCTGCCTCAGGATATTAGACACTGACGCTAAAAAAAAAAGGGGGTTTAACGAGCGTTAACCACTCCTGGTCATCTGCCCGAAGCCCTAAGGCCCTATGTCTGCAATAGCCAGATTCCCAGGCGGTCACCCACCCAAGTATCAATCCAGCCAATGCTGCTTAATGCTGCTGTACCATAGCCCACTGACGCTATGGTGTCGCGCTGCAATGGTTTACAACCTCGACAATTGAATTGATGTGATGTTTGTTCGAACATGGCGCGGCGTGTGTCTAGATTTCACGCTTTATTATGGGTTCCTTTCAGTTCACTTGGTGTGAGGAGCGTAGCAACAAGCACCTATCCAGTGGCGAATGGAGAAAGTAGCTTTTATTTGTGTTAAATGCTGGCCATGGCCGTTTTCTTTTTTTTTATTTCAATTTCAAACTGGCATGTCAATATAGCTTAGCAGTTGAGCTTCGGTCTTGGTCTCAATTGCCGCTCAGGCAATCTGACGTTTAAGTTCAAAAGGAAACGGAAATAGGTTTGCACATGCATATATTTACCACTAATCCTGGCGATTTTGTTTCCGTTATGGTAAACATCTACCGAGTCTATTTTTGATTTCTTCTTTAACAAGAACCAATACACTACTAACGCCAAATAAGTTTACAGTAATAGGAGCGTGTCTGTCTGTCTGCATCAAACAAGGGGCTACAGCGACTATCTAGTCGCATTGGTCTTCTGCACAGTTCGTACACTTCCAATGTTGAGGCGCACACCTCTATCATGCACTACAAGAGCTATATCTATTATATAATCTAAAAACATTAACCATCAGAATTGCCGTTATAAATGTGTTAGCTTTTAAGCTTATTTTACGTTTTAGGCATAATTGTAAGCGTTTAGGCCTAATTTACAACTTTAATTTCGTAAGTAGCAAGTAACGGAGATTTGGATCGTATACAGTAAGCCTATTCAATTTTGCAACACGGAATACCCCGCGCACACAGTTACAATGTTACAACGTAATGCGCAACGTAGCCTAATATAGATCAGTGGTAGTAGGGAAGGGACAGGAGAAAATGCAGCAGCGACTCTAGCAACTATTGACGTTGCCACGGTAACGTGATCTTAGATCTAATTTTCATTTTCTAGGCCTAATTTTTTAACGGCAGTTTTGGTTTCGTAAGTAGCAGATAGGCCTAACGGAGAATTTGGTTCGATCGTAAGCCTATTCATTCATGCAACAATGCGACAAGACTCTTTTAAACGAAGCTAAAATGTTTTTGTTTTTACGGCTGCGTTAACACAAATCTTTAGCATTTCAATTCGACAATGAAATGTTATTATTTAATTTAGTTACGTCGAAGAAGTCTATTAGCTATAAGGAGGCAACGATGTTTTAATTTGCCATGTTATTTAACTAACTTTTGACACTGAATCGAACGTTGTAAACAATGGTCGTCAATTTCTGGTACCGTTGCGAAGTTGAAAAAAGCGACGGACGGACAGACAAAGTCGTTGCAATAGTCTTCTCAGCCGGTACGGCTGTACACTGTACAGTGTACAGAAGACTAAAAAACGACAGTCCTCAAAAATCCTTTACAATTATATTAAGCAATGCGTTGTTCCTGGTATTCACACGTCGCTTATTGTTTGTGTGAGTAGCAATCTTACATTGTTTTTTTTCTCATTTCAGTAATTTTTAGGATTTTTTTAGCCTTACATCCTGCTCTTTCCGATTTTGCATTTGTTTGTTTTTTTCTGCATTAACTCTTTGTTTGCGTCTGCAACTTTCATTTTTTTGGGGGGGCAGGGGGTGGGTGCTAATAAACTTGAGCATTTGAAGAAAAAAAAGTTTCACATGCGAGGAAATTCAGTCCGACCCTTAAAAATATTGGTAGGGTCTGTGAAGAGAGGCGGAGACACAAACACGTGTACGTCATTATATTCTTTGAATGTTCTTTCTGATTAGCTTAGTTATAAAACGGCATTCGCATCGATTATGAGCAAAATGTCACATGTCGTTCTGTATATGCAACTATCGTTCTCTCGGCTAAGTAAAGAGTGCAGTCACAAAATTCGCAACCAGTTAAGCCATGCAAAGTTTAAAAAATGGTTCTCGGGCACAGAAAGTTATAAACTGACAAGGGACGAGGCTTTTTTTCTTTAACACTTTCGGTTCTCGGGCACGGAAAGTTGAAAACTGACGAGGGATGAGGTTTTTTAATATTTTTTAAAACATATTTTGTGTTAAAAAAAACAACAAAAATGTCATTTTCATACTGAAGTTAATTTTTATTGGATGAACAAGTCGTGACTATCAAAGGTGTGTTTGACGTTTTCAAATGATTGACTTACACTTAAATCCGGCTTAAAATTACTGTTTTTGTAGTTTTCGGAATTAAAACAAAAGAATGCCAGCACACGTGATGTAACGACACGTTCGTCTTCCGAAAGCAATCCATCCAAATAGCATTTATTTCTCATTGAAGCAAATATATTACTTCAAATAGGTGTCAACTCCTCACATTAAAAAAAAAAAAATGGCCAAATGGCCTAGCCGACTATCTTCAGCGGATTATGTAGTATTGTACAACAGTAGTGATCAGACTAATGTTGACTTCGGAAAAGTCACTAATAAATGCCGCGTCAATTAGGCCTGAGAACTATTTTTTTTACTTTGCATGGCCTTATAACAAATAATTTTGCTCATTTCTCTGAAAATAATAAAAAGAACACAGGAAAAACTCTTAGCCTATATATATTGGAACGAAGTGTAGCAGAAAATCTTCCTTTTATCTACATCAATGAAAATGTGTGTGCGTAGGTGCGTATACCTCTACACCTCCAGAACAAAGGCACCTGCAAAGATGAGAGTAAATGAAAGATAATTAAATTACGTTTCAGATAGGCATATTTTCATTGCAATAATTTGATTTTCTGACCCTCTAATACGCGAAAAACTGCTGTGGAAACTCCTCATGAGGTTGTAAAAAAACCCTCAAAGGACAACATATTTTGCATCGTACTACTCATAAGTCTTAAAATTGGTTTTGCTGTAATTGACTGGGAAAAGCATACGTATAGGTTTTAAAGATTGTCAAAAATTCGCGTTTATGAAGTACGGAGGTGCGTAAAATGAGCGAGCAAAGCAACCGATTTCTACCTAAACTGAAGCTTTTCAATGCGTTTCACGTTTTGTCTCAATCTTTTATTTATCGCTATACTCTCATGTTCGTAGGGAGCTTACTTCTGGAGGAATAGGCTGATCTACAAACGTGTAAACAAACAGACAAACCGTTGTTTTGAATGATTAGATAAAATGCTGACGTGATGAGGAATGTGATGAACGAACTGTGAGTAATCATTCCAATTAGTTTGCGCGAACGTGCATCGATTTGTGATGCTCCGGGGATGAAAGAAATTATATGAAGCATGGATCTAAGTCAATAGAGTGAGTCCTTTATTAGATTACAACGTGTAAGTGAAACCCTGGTTTATGTTAAACGCTTCTTGTACTTAAGTTTAAATGAAAGGAAATAACCAAAGCAGAGATAAGCCAACTGCAAGCGAAATCGGAGAATAAGTTGAGGTGTAGCATCAACCTATGCTATAATTTAGTCTCTGGTAACATGTGGATTCGTGGAAAGGCCAGAAGCTAAACCACCCAACACTAAATAGGCTAAATCGATCAAATTTTAAAGCTTCCTCCGAGTGACAGCTTTAAAATGCCGAAGTGGTTTCAGTATCAGCATGATATTCAGCAAAGAATTAAAGCTCCAAGACATGGTTTAGCATTAATCCACCCAAAACCAAAACTGATAGTAAGAACTATAAAGTTTCATAAGGGTCCTTCCGTCTTGCTGAGTAGTGATATTATTATGTCAAGAAAAGCTATCACCAACTTTCTCCCCAACAGCAATTCCTCTTCAATCAAAAACTTCAGCCAGCCTATACACCAAAAATGTCTGTCGTATCATTCGAGTGCTGCAGTAAGGCCATTCAAATTTTTAAAAATGTCACATGAGTTTGTATGGCCAGGACAGATGCATTTGTTTATTTTAGTAGTCATTGACGAGGCAGTTAATTGAGCTCTGACAGTTACTCGGCTGAGCGAGAGATGATATAGTATACATATAATACATTAGCTCACGTTTCGATATTCACAGGACAAAAACCTATATGATTTCTGTCCAATACTGCACAGGGCAGTGCTTTGGTGCGCCGCTAATATAATTTCTGCCCAGTGCTCTTCGCCGAATTTCGTCCTCAACCCTTAAATCAAAATCATTTTCGGTACGAATTTCATTTTTAAACTCGCATCTTTCCTGCACCACCCCTCTCTTCACGGTAACTTTAAACTAAATTAGAACAAAATTATGAAGGTTATGTGCCTCAAACAAAAACAGACAAACACACACAAATTCAATCAAATATGAAAGATCAATGTTTGTATAAACATATATATATCATATATCAATTAATTTGCGGCCAAGGGTAAACAAGAATAAAAAATGCCTCCTGACAGGCGGATGAACAGTCACAAAGACATCAAGAAGAACAGCCTATATAATATCTTCTAACTGTCCCACTAAGTGCTCTGGAAATATATAGTCTGGGGGTATGAATTTTGACTAAGGATCTGATTCGAAGTTCTAGGCCATTGCAACTATGGTCAGCTCTCCATGTCGTTTCCTTCTGTGTCCGTTAATTCGTAAGGATCAGATTAAATAATTATTACTCGTATCACTAAAAGTTCCTTCAGCTGTTTCACTGTGCATTGAACTTAAAAAAATGCTTTACTTCCATTATACCGAACATTTGCTTTTCTGTGTGACATGATTTTGAAACGTTCATTCAAACACAGGTAACTGTTGCAAACACGATTTATTTTCCTGGCATGCTCCAATCAACCTTTAGCCAAAACCAAAAACTCCAAAATCTGAGTTAATCTCTGCATTATTAGAGTTCGTTTGCGCACGAGAATTTCAGAAAATTAAACAGGAGGTAGAGGCGGCGGAGCGGCTAACAATGTCAAAATGTTACAATCCTGCAACATGTAACAGTGCGGTTACAATAGGCGAGGCGTACAATATCGGATTATAGCTCACTCGAACAAGATGCAACGATGGTTGGGTGCCGGGAAACTACAATGTCGTTGTTTGAGTTAGCTAGCTCGTTGTGGAGAACCAAAATTAAATGGTCTTGATTTTGCCTTAAATCTTCAAGTTTTATACCGCAGCGTGCGAACTTGCGAACTCTTAAATTTTGAGGCCGGCCTCAAAATTAGGCGGCCGACATGACTGAGTGACTTATTTACTTTTTCAATGCGGGCTTCGGGAAGCCAGTTAAATTGTTTCCGTGATTGTTTGCCATGATACTGCAACAATCCAGAATCAACTACTCATCGAGATGACGCATGCTAAATTTAGACACACGCTAATGTGTTGCCATCAAATAATAATCATGGGACAAACCTTGGGCGTAACCTGAACATAAGTATGCATTTCTAATGTTCCGTTTTTCGAAAACAAAAGTCGGTGGACAATGGATACATGATAGACTAGACCATAGCAATTAATATAAAAAGGAAGCGAAAAAAGACAACAAATTAAATGAGCAAAAAACGGCTTCGCCGTTTGGAAAAAAAAAACATCAGAGATCGTATCCCCATACTCACAGCCATGAAGGTGCACGAATAAAAACGGATTAGAGTTCACTCGAACGCAACGAACTATAATTTGAACTCCAATTCGCAAAACGTAAACCCACAAACACACACAAAATAACACCATAAACAGCAAAACGCTACAAAAATGAAAGATAAAAATGCATACACAAAATGAACACGTAATTACTCAAACGAACTAGAAATACCACTTCAAACGACCTTCAAACACAAACACAGGCAAAAAAAAAAAATGCCTTAACTAGGAGTCTGCTTGTTTCACAAATTATAAATGCACTTAAAATACACATATACCCACCCACTCGTACGAAACAGATTTAATATGAAACAACAAACACAGAAAAATATTTAAAAAGGTCTGTATAATACACAAATTATGCGTGCACGCCCAAACACCGAAACATTAAACTTTTCAAACATAAACTAGGCTTTCTTTCTGACATAACCATTGAACCATCCTTGTTCCCTGATATTGGAGTTCAAATTATAGTTTGTTGCGTTCGAGTGAACTCTTAATCCGTTTTTATTTGTGCACCTTCACGGCTGTGAGTATGGGGATACGAGCTCTAATGTTTTTTTTCTAAACGGCCAAGCCGTTTTTTTTGCTCATTTAATTACCAAACGTCTTGATTTACGTGAATGTCGCACAGCGACCAACAACGATCACTCAGCGCTTACTATCAACCCATGGAGGAATGGGAATTAACTTGTCACATAAACTCAATTCCCAATTCCCACTCCTCCATGAGTTGCTGTAGTTGGGAGTAAAAGCTAGGTGGCACTTTTTCTTAAGGAAAGGATCACTACTTCACAAGGCTGAAACTTTTCTGGAAAATTAGTAACGTTTTGGATTTGGGTAAACTTTACTACCTCGATAGGATTTGAATTTGCTGGACACATGGTGCACATCTATACCTGTGAAAAAAAATATGTATAGTGATACCCTTTTCGATCGTACTGCTATGCAAAGCATGTGAAATTGTGGATTTTACCATGGCAGCCGTGTAAAGTTAGGTATAGCTGTAACTTTTTTTTTCATCCATAACGGATTGGGTTCCCAAAACTTACGTTCTACAGGTTACTGGTGGCCCGGCGCAAAATGTCAAACTGAGCCCCACCCTACACTCCCTCACACCGGAGAAAAGTTTTTAACTGAGCCCCCCCCCCAAACCCCCCCCCCCCCCCACCTCTAAACAGTGTCAGTAGACAATTACCAAACCAACCAACATATTCTTCGTCGCCTGGAGGCTGTGTGGTATACTGTCTACAGTTTTGTTAATTATTCATTACGGTATTTATTACACATTTTTTTTTGGAGGGGGGGGGGGGAAAGATTAATGTTTGAGCAGTGATATTTTGATAATAATCATAGTCGTTTGGCAAATTTTATACCATTAAACATTTTTCAAATTTGGCAACCTAAAGCATGGTGGCTTTACTTTTTCCGTGAATGAGGCGAGGCGATGCGAGATCTCTTGCGAGGTTGAGGCCTGCGGCAGTTTCCCCCCTTAAAAAACGGCCCTGTGTGAAGTGAGAATGTAACAACGTCTCGTGCTTTAGAATTAATACAGTACTGTACGAAATGTGAATAGGAATCAAGTATAATGTTTAAAATTTTTAAAGGTCGACTACAGATCAGCCATAAAGACTGATTCTACGACGTACTTCGACGTAAAATCGTACTTCGACGTACTACAAACACACCCTTAATTCTTACAATAACTCGGTTTTGTAGAGTTCAGCGCTGAGCTACTTTCATGACTAAAAGTCGCACTGGAGGTTCAGCTTGACGCGGAACAACACCCGAAATTACCAAACTTTGTTCATATTCATTGTTGTAAAGTCTCGTCTAAATAACTAATAAATAATTTTCGGGATGAGAAAAACCCTATGGTACCTCGTGCTCATGTCGATTGAGGTATGTCAAAGATCCTGGGTTTTCCAGCTAAATTGTCCCTCTCCGAGTGGTGGGGCAGATAACCATGTTTGAGTTCGTGCTCCTTAACAGCAAAAAAAAGAAAGAAAGGAGTTGAATTGTTTTTAAGTGATCGGCAACAATCGTTGCTTGCAACAATGTCGCCATGCACGGTACCGAGGTGAATTGTTTCAAAGGATTAACTTAAACATAGGGTTACTTGCTTACTGAATGCTGGATTTCTCAGGGCTTTTTTTAGCCTTCAGTCAAACATGCGCATGCGACTTTTCCGGGGCTGCACCAAAGGGGAAATGTCACGCGGCGGTGTTTTCGGGGGTTGTGGGAGAGGGTGCCAGGGCAAGTGTATGTGGCGGACCGAAGTGAATTCGGTTCACATGCTTCCGAAGTGAAGTCTTTCAAAGGATTAACTTAAACATGGGATTACTTTCTCACTGAATGCTGGATTTCTCAGTGATAGGGTTTTTTTTTTTAGCCTTCAGTCAAACACACGCCAGTGACGTTTCCGGGGCTGCGCCAAAGGGAGAATGTCACGGGGCGACGTTTTCGGGGAGGGGGAGGCGGGCAAGCGTATATGGGGGTGGGGACACGTATGCAAATCCGGGTGGCGGCAGGAGTGTGGGAATTAGGGGTTAAAGTTATTGTGTGGGAGGGGGGAGGCCATATGTGGAAGCCATTCACATGTTCTGTCTTCGGTTTGGTAATTTTAAAACCAAAGACCAAACACCTGAGGTGCCAGAGGGAGGCGGAGAGATATTCAGAACCCACACTATGGGAGTGTAGGAACGGGGTGCGGTAGGGGAAGGGGGAGCAGGGATGTGTGGGTGGTGGGTAGGGGGGGAGGTGCGCATCATGCGCACGGGCACAACTAGTACAACATAAACGCCAACAACACGAATCTCCTTTCGTAATTTTATCAATGATGATTAAACACAGATCAAATACATCCAACAACCAAAATAAAAAGCAGAGTACGAAGATTTCGTATTCAAGAATTATTAAAATTCAGAAATGCGCTGCAACCTAAAAAAAAAAAAAAAGACTACGAAACTTTCGTAATTCAAGAATTAAAATTCATCACAACATAACATAGTTGTAGGAAATGCAATGTGGCACCATGAATGTTTGCTTTAATTGTTCATCGTCAAATTCGCTGCATTTATCTTGTTTTGTCCCTGGTTTGGTTACCGTGCAAAACATCAGATGCTGCCACCATCATATCTTCACTAGAACGTTTGTACGCCGCTTAACTATCGTTAGCAAGTTCAAATGCAACAATAAGTCAATGCTTGGTAACAATGACGACGGGTCGTGCGGAGAAGGCGAAAGCGGTTGAGAAATAGGATCTAACCTTAGAGCAATATACTCACTTCGTTACTTCGTGATTTAACCCGTTCCCTCATGCTGAGCTCAACAATACGCTACGCGCCCTCGTTATTGTTAGAGCTCAGCACTCGGGAAACGGGTAAGATCCTATACATACTTTTTTTCCATTTTCATTGTTGTAAACCCAGCTGTTTTGTGGCATTTGAAAGATGTTTAGTTTTCCGCTTGATTTCTCCAGCTAAGTTGCCCCTTTAAACCGTCGTGGGGCAGAAAACCAGTTTAGGTTCTTTCTCCCTAAAAAGCAAAAACAAAACAAAAAGAGCTGTAGTTCGGGTTCGGCTCCCTTAAGTAAACAAAATAACAAAGAACTAAATCCCGTACCAGCCCTGTTGCAACAATGCTTTCTAATGTTGTCATTACTTAACGGCGTCCTTATCCGACCTTCGTTTAAATTAGCATTGCTGGCGGGCTGTGTTTATTAAAAGAGTTCGTTTGCCCACGAGAATTTTCAGAAAATGCATGCGGCGGAGAGGCTAAAGCCCTAACGTGATTGGCTGCTCGCGGCTGCATGGCGTCACAGGATGGTTTACCAAAGACGTCAAAATCGGCCAATAAACGCCACACTCACTGCGTGAGTACAACAATTTTGACCTTGTAGGCACGTAGTAACACATCGCTTCTCACGAAATTGTCTTCTGTTTTTGGTTAAGGCTTTACAATGTTAAAGTATTACAAAGAATTCAAAGGGTTTTTAGCGAGCGTTAACAACTCCTGGTCATTTGCCCGATGAAGCCCTAAAGGACCTATGTCTGCAAAACCCCGGATTCCCAAGTGGTCACCCACCCAAATATCAATCGGGGACAATGCTGCTTAACTTCTGTGATCAGACGAGAACTGGCGTTTCCAGCGAGTTTCAATGGTGCAACACGCAAGTATCAATGGTGCAAGAAAGAGGCGAAGCACACCATATCGGAGTACAGATGCAACGATGCTTGGGTTCGGGGAAAGCAACATTGTCGGCTAACGTCAGAAAGTGTTGCCGTGGGGCAGATAACCCAGACTGGGTTCGTGCTCTCTAAAAACAAACAACAACAAAGCGTAATGTTGGCCTAAGGCATTAAGTTTACCACGCCTTAGAGCGTGAAGGAAGGAGACAACTCACGCTTTGGAGTTTAGTCTGGTATCAGGCAGCACCTGATCATGCACTGCCCCCTCTATAGTTAGCTCAATTCTAAAACATATTCGACCCCAACGGGCGTGAACACAAACAATATTAACCAGAAGGAGAGGAAGTGGTACTTAAGTCACTTTCACTCGAATTAACACTTTCATATCCTAGAGTATCACCTAAGCTATGTTTCCACTCCTGACCACTGGTGCTGGCTGAACTCTTAAACTTCACATCATCCTCGTCCTCACTGTTCATACAGAGAGAAACGGAGTGAAGCAAAATATACGGGTTTAAACTGCATAAAATATGTTCCCCTTTAAACTAATTTAATATGTAAGTTTAGGTACGCGACTTGCAGATTCTCACATTTAACATTTCTCTACTCTTAATTAAATAGCATTAATTTGATGATCAGCTAGGTCACACTTAATTAGTGGCACAAATACTAATCAATAAAGTAATTATTTCCTTAAACCACATCTCCCAGCAGCGCACAGCATATACCTTAATGGGAGCTTTCGCCAAAAGTAAGATCACCGGCCTAAAATCTTGCTCTAAACCTGCCTAAAACCATGAGCAATGTATGACTTGGCTTTAACACAGTACATAAATCACACTTTGCCGGTAACTAAACCTGTAAACCCCTTTAAGTGGC
The DNA here is from genome assembly GCA_023313725.1 of Lithobius niger. NCBI lineage: Eukaryota > Metazoa > Arthropoda > Chilopoda > Lithobiomorpha > Lithobiidae > Lithobius > Lithobius niger. Next base: position 27,540 of record JAHWFP010027423.1, read on the forward strand.
CTACTCATTAGATGGCTAACATTTCGCAAAGAAAATAGGCATTTATAATATTTTAAAGATCATTTTAGCTCGACTTCCTAGAAGTGCAGGATCATCAAATCAGTGGTTCTCAATTTCTTTAAGACAATGGATCATAGCTCCTTTTCACCTGACAGAAATAGATTAGATTGTTTAAACCATTGCCAGCCTTAACAAATTAACTTAATTTCTTTTTGTTAATCATAATACCCCCTGACAAGCTGGAGAACATCCCACATACCGTGGACACTATCATACCAGCAGGTTTCTCTAAAACGTGGTAACAACTTCTTGCGACATTTTTAGGTTTTCTTTTCCTCAACTGAAGGAACTTTTCTCCACCTCAGCGTCGGATTACCAAATACATTTGCTCCAAAATAGCCAGTTAAGTCGAAGCACGTCAATTTCCTTCCCCGCTGGCCACACCTTCAAGAAAGCACGGATGTGCATCAAAACAATGCGAAACTAACAGTGCGCAACAAAGCAGCGACGTCACAACAGCCGACAATAATACAGCGCACGACAGAACTGCGCGCGACAAAGTAACATGACGACAAAACAGCTTGGAATAAAACAGCGTGCGACAAAAGTTGTTTAAAAACGATAACGTGTAGAAAGTTTTCCATGCTCTGTGCTTGTACAATACGTGGTTTCTTCTGTCTTTTTATTTAAACCATGCGCAATGGCTGTTTGCCGTGACGTCACCATGAGTTAGCCAATGACGAACGAGAACAACGGCTGTTTGGCTAGTCTGATTGGACTAGCCCAGTCACGTGATATGCACGTCACAGCAAACAGCCATGGCGTGTGGTATAGGCCAAACAAAAAATTAGGGAAAAAAGTTGTTTTAAGACGGGATTGGCACAAAATAACAATTTTGATGTAAACAAGTTTGGCCAACATCACAGTACACAGCTAAAGAGATACAGACAAATGACAGGTAGAAAACCTAGCCACGGGAAGCAAAAGAGGTGACATGAACAGGGAAAAAAAGACATGTCAATAAAAATAACTGAACCTAACACACTGGATAAAATGTTATCAGTCTTGTAACTGAAAGTTGTGGGCAATGCCACGAAGGTAGTCGAGCATCGGTCCCACATTTTCATAACGTTCAACTGTGTTCATAATTCGTGTTTTTTTTTTATTTACTTATTTTTATTTACTCTTATTTTCTTTGCTGTTGTATTGTCTTCTTATCTAGAGTTTGCAATTAAATGTAACCTTCTTTTTGCTTTATTTTTGACCGAAATAAATAAGTGAGACAGAACAAGCGCCCGCAAGCAACCAATTATCCGTCCTCCATCCGCCTCCTCATCAACACAAAAAAATAAAATTGGTCGTAGTTGGGTGTGCAAATTGTGGGTCACCAGCTTTGTACTTTGATCTGAAGAGGGCACTGATAGTCAATTCTCGAAACGTCATCGTTTTGAAACAACTTTTTGCGCAGTTGTGTCGCGCGTTTGTCGTCTCGCTGTTATGACGTCGCTGCTTTGTCGCACGCCATTATTTACGCGCTGTTTTGACGGGATACACCGTTAGGGCACGTTTACGACAAGACTCGCCTTTGCATTCTCGCAACAAGAATTTAATCGCGACGGCAAGGTGTCGTTGCCACGGCAACAATGCTATTTGGATTAGCTAAATCCGACATCGTTTGAATAGATACTTGCAGTCTTATAATCTGTGACAATAAGATGAAGAATTCCTCCTGTCGAAACAATTTCTAGGCCGGCTTTGAACTCACATTATTGACTGTTTTCGTTTCGAGACGGCAAAGCTCAAACCGCCGCCATGTTGGAATATCAGAGGGTTTTTAACTTTTAGCTGCGAGGATGCAAAGGTGAGTCGTTGCGCAAACGCGCCCTTAACCTTTCCAGCTTGTTGCCAAGTGTATGAGGACACACCAAATCTTCACTGAATAATTAAAGAGGAGCGTGGCGTGTTTGTTTCTTTAAAAGAAATGGTGTTGTGCATGCCTTCGTTTGATGCAAGCAAGTGCTAGACAGAACTAGATAGCGCTAGATGGTGCTAGATTCTGCAGACTTCCATCCGGTGAAAACCTGCCTTTAAGCAGCTATTGATCGAAGTGCGGCGCATTTCTACCGACATATTAATCATAATTGATCTGTGGTTTAATTACCATTAATATCATTAATAAAACGTTACTAAAGGAGAGTGATATTGCTAACGTTTCTGCTGCATTTTTGACAAATAAAAAAAAAAGGTTCAGATGAGCACGAATGCCCAAAACCATTGTTGCGATTCTACCACAAAACAAAACTTGTTAAGGATTCCCGCCAAGCTTTTCGGCCGTAGAAGTCGTGATATCAAACGCCAAGCTCTTTCGCCAATGTAATCCCACCTACTAAAACTTCAAACGTTAAATGAAATAATTTACTATTGCGCAGTATGCAATTTTCATATATTTCATTTAACCTTCGAACTATTACTCTTACTGGGATTAGCTTGGCGAAAGAGCTTGGCGTTTGATATCACGACTTCTACGGCCGAAAAGCTTGGCGGAAATCCTTAACAAGTTTTGTTTTGGAGTAGATCTGTAATACTGGGTCGGATTGGGAGGGGGTGGTCCTCCCCGAGGAAGAGAATGGCCTCTTTTTCTCCAAAATTTTCATGCATTTTGTGTGAATTGTGATCATTTGTGTGGACCTCCCCGGTCATCTCCGGATTCCCTGGCGGTCCAATCCGACATAATACCGCTGTATTCGTATGCCCGAGCTTGAACTCTCTAAGCTCAGTATGGCGGCGTTCGGCGGCGTTGTAAAATTTGATTTACACTTAATAGGTACCCTAAAATCTATTCTAGGAATAGCCAGTTGAGAGTGGGCCTCAATTCCACTATTCGTCACTGGGAAAAAAAAGGAGTTGAAATCACTTTTTTAGAGAGCAATATTTTACGCAAATATTTTGTAAATATAAAAATATTACTCCATAAAAAATAATGAGATGTCACAAATTGTGTGACCCCCCCCCCCTCCCCTCCCTATGTCACACTCCACGTATCCCTCCTCTCTACCTCCCCTCATTCGTGACTTCCAACATAATGTGAGGTCGGTGAGAAATTGACAGGCGAACGGTTAAACATCCAAAGTCAGTAGTGACGAAACATATTCAATTTGCATTTCTTTCACTTCACAGTTTTGGCATAAATACCTGAAGGCAATGAGTTCAGGTAATGAGTTCAAGTAATGAGTTCAGGTAATGAATTCATGGCAATGAGTTCAGGCAATGACACGCGGCTTAAACAGCTTTTCATTGTGACGACGCGTACGATTCGATGACATAGTGGCCTATCACCGATTGAAATTCAAACGAAAATACCGTGGCGCCATCTAGCGGCAATGATATTGTTAACCTTTTAGCTTGTTCGCAGGTGCACGAGGACGAACCAAATTTTCGCTCAATAATTAAGGATGTCGTGGCTTGTTTGTTTCGTTTGATGCATTCCTTCGCTTGGTGCAAGCCAGAGCTAGATGTAGATAGTCCTACATAGCGCTAGATGTTGTCAGATTTCGTCTGCTTTCAATCGGTGATCGTGCCACTTTAAAAGGACATGCCTTCTACGAGCATCCTGGCCGAATTAGCTTTTGTGTCAGGGTTGGGGAGATGTAATGCTTTTAGCCTATGATAAGAAGGCAGATTTCTCATGAATGGACAAAGTTGAGTAGCGCTCTCATGGCCCTTTTCCACCAGGTTGATGTCGTTTTTAAGGTAAGGAGCCAATGAAGTACAGCAGTCAGAGGCGTAACTTCAAAATTAGGGCCCGGAGGCGGTAATGCAGTGGAGGCCCCACACCCCTATTTTTTTTAAATTAAGTTATTGCCACACGAGGTGAGCCCAGTGAAGGGGCCCTTTCATTAAAAAAAGAAATGCAGTTTTGCCACGCAAGGCAAGAGCCCAGTTGAGGCTGCCTCCTTCATAAAAAATGTTGTTTTTGAAACACACGGTGAGAGCCCATAAAAAAACTGCAATTTTTTATGGACCGCCCCCCTCCCCTTCATAAAAAAATGCATTTTTTGGCCACATAAGGCGAGAGCCCAGTGGAGTGCCCCCCCCCCCCACCCTCACCCCCTTCATACAAAAATAAAGCAATTAAGTTTTTGCAACACAAGACAACTTTTCTTCACGAAACTATAATAATAACTTACTTCTGATATTTCGAGATTACAAACAAATTTTCAATTGGGGGCAGTGAGGGGGGCCCCCAAAGTTGGTGGGCCCGGAGGCGGCTGCCTCCTCTGCCTCATTGTAGTTACGCCACTGACAGCAGTACTGAAGGATGAGACGCAGAAAGGTTTTCTTGTACAAGGCCATGGGCGTCGAGGGAGAAGGAATGCTTCATCCTAACGAGAAGATCGTTTGGAGTTTTGAAGTTGATGGCACATTTTAATAACTTTGCAGAAACCCAAACACCTAAATCTTTTTCAACTTCAAAATTAATGATAGGATGAGATCCTATATGCTAATCTAGACAGATAGTCAGTGGTGGCGCCACAGGGGGGGGGGGGGGGGGGGGGGGGGGGACCCCCCCCCCCCCGCGGGCGGGAAAGCCTTGCCCCCCTGTCGGAGAGTAACCGAGATTGTCGTCGGGTAACAGCCGGAAGGCTGAATCCACACGACGACATAAAATTCGTAAAAATTCGGGGTGGAAAAGCTCAAAATAGAGTTTGCCGTTTTGTTTCAGTAGCCCTCATCATCTCCATATTTAAGAGCAGTCTTAGTTAATGCAGCAACGTTATGTACAAAACAAAAGTTATTAAGGATTCTAGTTAAGTTTTTGTCATTTGAATTCGTGATACCAATGAACTAAGCGAAAATCGTGTACAGTAAGTGGCTAAACTGAAAATTGATTTGCTGCGTTAGACCGTCCACTCCATGAATTGACAGGCATCTTACGCCGCCCGCGTACTGAGCGACTTGGCCGCGCGGCCAAGTTGCTGCAGCCAATGAGAATGCTTACCGTTTATATAAAACTACGCACTAATCATTTTCATTGGCTGCAGCAACCGTTGCGCGGGCGGCCTAGAGGCCTCTCCAGATAGAAGAAAATTTCGTGCGAAGCTATGCGTAACTACGTGCCTACAAGGTCAACATTGGAGCAATCGTGTGGTTGGTGGTGCGTTAAGGACGAATACTGAAGTCTTTTTTACACCATACTACGTCGGCGTGCAGCCGCGAGCAGCCAGTCTGATTAGGGCTTTAGTTATGAGACACGTTTGGGATGCCAATGTCTTATCAGTTATTTCTAAAAGGAGAAGGCCGAATTTTAAAAGCAACACGAATGACGGCTAATTGTGTGTTCTTGCTATGGTTAAATATTTTTCAAACCTAAATTATTCAGTGTTAGTTAACGTTAATTTAATAGTATTTAAAAAAAAATTTTATTCATCAGTTAATTTGTAAATAAAATGTGTAAAAAAAACACAATTTTTGTCATAATTAGGTTTTTACGATCTCTCATGCTAAAGAATGTTTATGAAAAACATCCGACATTTGCTTAACAATGTGGTGCAAACGTGTCTCGAAAGCCCAAAATAGGCCCTCAAATAGAGTAATATGCTTCAGCTTCCGGGACTCTGGCCGGACCCCGCTGGAGGACCTTATAGCGCACCCCCACACCCCCTAGCTGGTTTCGACGGGCCCCTGCTAAAGTAGTACAAATATAAACAAAAAATGTTCGTTTTCTTTGCCCCCCTGTCGGGAATCATTGCTCCCCCCCCCCCCCCCCTATCTGGAGTTGGCTGCCGCCATTACTGCAGATAGTTAAAGTTCCGCATGTTGGGTCAGTGCTTAAAGCTCTGCATTTATCCAGGTTAAACGTAATTTCACAAGTGTGGTACCAGTTCCATTATATACTCAGGTCGTCTTGAAGTAATCTTTAGTAGAGCCAGCCTTGTTGCAAATTTATGCGTTGTGCAAAGAAATCTGACATCAACCAAATCAATTTTGTAGCAATCAAATGATTAGAAAAACGGAGACTTTAAAAGTAGTAGCGTAACGCAACGCACTATCATAAAACAAAACTTTTGGAGGCTTCAAAGATTTAGAACAATTCTAAAGCTGACAACTAGTTTGAATGTTTGTTAGCGCAAATGACTTGTCGTATGAATGGCACATAACTTTGATTTCCTTCATTGCTTTCTGGTTGTGATGTCACGACTTAAAAAGGTTTAACAGCTTCTAAGCTTGGCTGCATCAGGACGTCATGAAGCTTCGCCCTTAAAGTGTCGTGGGTTCGAGTCTCAGTCGATGCAGATGTCTTTGCATACTGTCTCTTATACAAATGAAAAGGTGGTAAGATTATGTTATGTATTGACCACCCTACAACAGTACGCAATCAGAGAATGAATAAAAATAAAAAGAAAGATGTCTTTTCTAATTAATTGTGAATGTATCTTGATCCACACGTGATCCCCTAAGGCCCAATAGTCTGTTTTGTGCCCGTTAGGCCTTGTTTTTTTTTATTATTTATAAAATGTTTAATTTAGGTGTTCGCTTTTGCCGTCTTTATGCCCTTGCGTTATTTATAGCTCTTTTCTGTACTGTCGCTGACGGAAAGCGAGCACAGCTGACAGACGCGGATGTTTGTTGGTACCACAAACTATCGATAGAGGGTAGCACGTGCTGGAGTGTCCCATTTTAAATCAATTTTATTTGGTCACGTGCGTACAAAAATATTAGAGAATGCCATTCAAACGCAACTTGTAGGAATCAATTAGTTTGGCAAAAGAATGAAATCTAAAAAAAAAAAGTGCAAACACGTGGCGAGGTGCCTGCAGCTCAACAACGCGTCGTACAGTTATTACGGTCTGCACGTTCCGTCGCCATCCAATTTGTGTCCTGACTTTTAAGTTTTGTATACGGAGGTATCTGATTGCCTTCGGAACTCAACTTTAGTCCTTGATTAATGAAAACATTCTTGGCACATGCTTTCGGTAGTTCGTCTTGCGACGGTATAGGAATTTCACATCTAGCGTCGCAATACGAATGCCCCCGTCTGTCTTACAATATTGCAATAGTAAAAACGACACATGCATTACAGCAGCCCTTAAATTTTGTTAAACTACACTAGTTTTTTTTTTTTTACGCAATTACTTCTGGTATTAAAAACCAAAAGCGGTGAAAGCGAGGGCTGCCAAATTCAGAATGGTTGGGCCTTTCAAAGATTGATATCAATATCAATAGACCAAAACATTCGCCAAGTTGAAAAACTTGGTCTTTGCACAAGTGACGTGACTCAGATCGAACCATTCAGCCAGTCCTCCAACTTACTGCCTTTATCTGGCTACCACTCATCAGTATGACCAGTATCTTTAGTAGACAAGAGACGAGTGGCAATGTTTTAAAGGACTATTCGCCATTTCGACGTATACTCTGGGAAAGTGTATGTGCTCAGCTTACGAAGGACACGACGAACCAATCCCAGGATAACATTGGGAGGAATGGGAAACTCTTTCCCAGATGGTGTACATTGCGTTGGGGGCGGATTGAACGAGGGGAAGGAGGGGGGGGGGCGCAGCAGGCAGGAGCCTCCCGCACTCGGCATTCGACCTAAAAGGGCCTTTTCGTTAAAACGGGCCTTTTGTGGCAGTTTGGTAGCTACAGGAGTAAAAAAAAAGTTAAAAAAAAAAACACATAAATACAACTAGTGATGTAGTATACTTTGATTTTAAAAAAGCTTTTGAATCGGTTGTTCATCGCAAATTATTGGCTAAACTTAGCAGTTGCGGAATTGGTGGCCATCTTCTAAACTGGCTTTCTGCCTTTCTTCAAAATCGTTCCCAGCAGGTAATAGTTGAGAAAACACTCTCGCTCCGGGTCAACGTACCAAGCGGTGTTCCTCAAGGTTCGGTCCTCGGCCCTATACTTTTCTTGGTTTACCTGAATGACCTCCCTCTGGCATCCACCTCCCCATTTGGCGTAAAATTTGCAGACGATCTTAAATCCACAGCAGAAATTGTGTCACCAGGTCCTTCAAGTGCACTCGGTGAGGAAATTGCACGTGTTCATTATTGGTCTAAAATGTGGCAGTTGCCACTTTCTTCCTCGAAATGTCACACATTTCATATTGGTCGTTTAAGTCCTGAATATAGGTACCAACTTGATGGAGATCTTCTGCCATTCGTGGAGGAGGTTAAGGACCTAGGCATCTGGCTCTCCAAGGACCTTAAGTCATCCCTTCACTGTTTGAAGATCAGTTCTTTGGCATTCCGCCGGTTGGCGATTGTTAACAGATGTTTTACGTCGGGAAACCTTAAAATTAAAGTTTGGGCATTCAAGGTCTTCGTCCGGCCCATTCTTGAATATGCCACACCAGTGTGGTCCCCCTATCTTGCGAAAGACATTGACCTAATTGAGTCCGTCCAGCGTAAGTTTACCAAAAAACTTCCTGGACTCCGGGACGTTGGTCACATTGAACGGCTATCAAGGACAGGGCTTGAGCTGTTGGAACTACGGAGATTGAGATTTGATTTAATATTAACTTACAAGATTCTGCATAATCTTATCTCAGTGGACCTCCCATTTTTCGACTTGGCCCTGTCTCTCCACAAAACTCGGGGCCACCCGTGGAAACTTGCTGTCCAGAAATCGCGTCTTGACTGCAGAAGAAATTTTTTTGCAGTTCGTGTTGTCCCAGTTTGGAATGCTCTTCGCTCAAGGACGGTGTGTATGGACTCAGAGAGTGGGTTCCGTCGGGAGCTCCTCACCGAGGATCTCACCCACTTTCTTAAGAGAAACCATTAAATAAGAAACTCCTCCTCCCCCGCCTCCCCATGCGAAATGGTACGGTGTCAGTGGCTCACAACCCTTCCGGCAACCATCCACCAGCAGGTGGTAAACCTTGATATTTATATTTTGATATTTATTTATATTTAACACAGCAAAACAGCAAAAAAAGTCCTCAGAATTGTTTGGAACAAAAGGGACATGCCGATCCCATCCCCAAGCCACTTGCCCTAAATACGTCACTGCATCGTGTGTGAATTGTGTGCATCTTTTCTTTGCACAGAAACCCTCTGTGGTGCGGGGCCTTCCTGGGGATCCCAATCCGACACTGTCCAGTCTTCCAAATCTTTCAAGTAACACAACTCGGATTGTAGCGAGGGAACTGGCCGTCCAAATCATACCGCTTTTACGAACACGGGGTCGCTAAAGGTGCTATCCTCGATTTAGAGAATGACTGACTCACCGCCTCGAGTGATTTACGTCCCTGAAATTAAACGTAAAGGCGTAAAATTAGATTAATGTTTATTTTATTTCTGCTGTATGTTTTATCTGGTGACGTATTTTCAACCAGACTTTATATTATTTACAGCAGTTTGCGTCAATTTATTCAATACCATCTTCTAAGAAAACAAAACTTGCCGCGATGATCTTCTTTTAAGTGACTTGCCCTCGTGCCCTTTAGTGGCCCCAAGCAGTGCTCAGTTCCTGGTCTCAGGTACACCCAGTGGCACGAATTTGGTGGAGTAGGGGAAGCCGAGGCAAAGTGGATAATGGGCATTCCAAGAAAACTGCCGCTACTAGAGCACTGTTGATTTTTTTTTTTTAGATGCAGCACTACTATATTAGTGACGTCACGTTAGTTTGGTATTTTGACACTAAAGGAATTAGTGTGTGGCAGGTCTTTTAGCTTTCAATGCATGTTGAAAAAAAAATCCCCAGCGAGGGAAACGTGTGATATCTTCGAAACTATGCGTCACCAAAAGATAATTATGGTGTCATTTTGAAGAAGAATTCTTGTAGAATAATGTAGTACTATAATTTAGTTTGAACATTTAAGATATAGTTTAAGGGCGAAGTAAAACAGGATGAAGGTACACAGTGGGGCAAAGTAGATAACACGTGCATGGGGCAAAGTGGATACATATTGTTAGTGCTTTCAGTCAAGGTCATCCTGTGAGTCATTTGTTCCCAGTCATACTGATACTTGGTATCATCAGTGATAAAGGCGTCAAGTCTGTTTATACTATACCACGCGCCATGGCTGTTTGCTGTGACGTGCATATCACGTGACTGGGCTAGTCCAATCAGACGGCCAAACAGCCGTTGTTTTCGTTCGTCATTGGCTAACTCATGGTGACGTCACGACAAACAGCCATTGTGCATGGTTTAGTGTGCCCGCAAAGGCCGCCCCCCCCCCCCGCCTGCCTCCAGGTATTTGGTCTTTGGTTTTAAATTTATCAAACACGAAGACCGGACATGAGAATGGCTCCCACGTATGCTCTCTCCCCCACAATTACTTTAACTCCCAATCCCCACACTCCTGCCCCCTCCCCTCATACACGCTTGGCCACCTCCCCCTCCCCGAAAACGTTGCCCCGTGACATTCTCCCTTTGGTGCAGCCCTGGAAAAGTCTCTGGTGTGTGTCTGACTGAAGGCTAAAAAATCGTTATCACTGAGAAATCCAGTATTCAGTAAACAAGTAATCCCATGTTTAAGTTAATCCTTTGAAACAGTTCATTTCGGCACCGCGCATTGCCCGCCACACATACTTGCCCTGGCACCCTCTCCCCCACCCCCCGAAAACGCCGCCCCGTGACATTTCCCCTTTGGTGTAGCCCCGGAAAATTCGCATGCGTATGTTTGACTGAAGGCTAAAAAAGAGCCCTGAGAAATCCAGCATTCAGTAAGCAAGTAACCCTATGTTTAAGTTAATCCTTTGAAACAATTCTACCTCGGTACCGTGCATGGCGACATTGTTGCAAGCAACGATTGTTACCGCCCACTTAAAGTGGCACTATCACCGATTGAAATGTGAACGAAAATACCGTGGCGCCATCTAGCGGCAATGATATTGTTAATCTTTATAGCTTGCTCCCAGGTACACGAGGATGAACCAAATATTCACTCAATCATTAAGGATGTCGTGGCTTGTTTGTTTCGTTAAAAGAAATGCCGTTATGCATTCCTTTGCTTGGTGCAAGCAAGAGCTAGATGGTACTACATAGCGCTAGATGTTGTCAGATTTCGTCTGCTTTCAGTTGGTGATAGTACTACTTTCAAAACAATTCAACTCCTCTCTGGAAGGGAACATTTAGGAAATAAATGCGCCTTTAGGAATGTTTTTAAAGTAAGCGGCTTGCGAGCCGCTTGGAAGCGAGGCAAGCTTTCCCGTTTTTTAATTCAAGCTGCTTGCCGCTGAGGAACTTTTCCGTCGTTTTTAAAGTCAGCGGCTTGGCAGTTGCTGGCAAGCTAAGTAAGCGAGGATGAAGGGTGCTGAGTTCGCTGAGCTTACGCAACCAATATGGGGGCACGATGTGCGCATGCGCCATTGCCGCGGAGCAACAATCATCATACAAGCGATAAATCTACATAATACGTGCGTGATAAGTACGATATTGATAGCTGCCAGCAGCTCATTTGCTTAGTCTTTACTCTCATCATTTTAAACGCTACTAATAATGCGGTAAAACAGAGAAAAGAGATATAATAACTGATTTTGTCACTGTCGGCCATGTTTGTGCTTAGTAAGCTTCAAATAACGTCGTTTTTAATATCAGCTTGAAAATGGGAAAAACGAAGGAAGCCGAGACCAAGCAAACTCAGCGCTCAGCAAGCAAGCCGCTGACTTTAAAAACATCCCTTTTCCAACGCGACCAAGATAGCGGCCGTTTGTTTCGTTGTTGAGTTA
>JAHWFP010027423.1:51240-112520 GCA_023313725.1 Lithobius niger
AGTTTTTCCCCGAGGTTTTTGATGTTTGGAGTCCGGGTATCCTCTCCAATAATGCCGCAGCACAGAATTCCATTACATAGGGCCTACAGTCAGTGTTTAGGCCATGATGTAAGTCAGAGCCAAAAAGCCCTTAGCAATTCTTATGAAGATAGCAACCTAACTATCAAAAATTTCCAAACATATGTGAGTGTCTCGTGTTTTGAAAGTGAATGGTTTTGTTTTGAACTTAATGATCAATACTAGTGCATTTCAGAGTACGCCTATTTCTTATTACACAGTTCTTTTGGGCACAAACTAGATTTTTTTTTTTAAACAAGAGCCTTTTCAAGTTTTCCAGCTTGTTCAAATTTAGTGAATGTTTCCCGGAAGTTAGAAAAACCATCAAACCTCAACACAACCAGGCTTTTTGACTTGTTTGTTTTTGTAGGCTGAAGATGAAGAGTGAAACCTCTGAAAGCATTTCACTAAATCTGAAAAAAAGAAACTGGAAATAGTCTGTTCTGTTTGCACGCACATCCAATTTCCTGCAAGGTTGTGAATATCGATTATTCCATTAGATCAGTTACAGTAGCTAATTATAAGTTTGAAAAAACTGGCCAATAGGTTAGATGACCCTTCAAGTACTGTAGCCTAAGTTAAAACACGACTGTGAGAAAAAATTATTTTTGCCCTCACTTTATGAACTGCTTGGTTTCAAACTATGTAAAATTTTGAATTTTTTGCATGTTCCCACTGTACCATATGTATTTGGAATTTTTATAAATAGGCTAGGCAGTTGGCATTTTAGTTTACTTGAACTCCAAGGCTGCATCACGTTATTTAAAGACATATTGTCATCAACAGAGAATTTTAAGAATCAACCATGGCGCCATTTAGTGGCAGTGATATCGTGCTATCACGAGAACCTACTAAATTCTCACTCAGGCATAGGGATGGGTCGGTTTCATTTTTTTAACTCCGGTTTCAGTTTTCACGCCCACAAAACCGTGGTTTCGGTATCGGTTTTTGCCACCATCCACCCCAACCAGATATTTCTAGTAAAAAAACTGCTATTTTTCTCTATTTTCTTTTCAACGAGTAGGAGCTTTGCTGTCATTTATACGTAGAAAATGTTAATTATTAAAAAAAAAATTAAAACAACCAATAAATTTTTAATTTTTCGAACACCATACGGAAAACAGGTACAAAATCCGAATCTGTTTCGGTGTCGGTTTTCAGTAAAAACCGAAAATTTGGTTTCAGTTTCAGTTACTGACCCATCCCTAATGAGGCATGTGGCTTGTTTGTTTCTTTAAAAGAAATGGCATTGTGCATTCCTTTGCTAGATAGTATTAGTATGGTGCCAGGTTCTCCAGACTTTCATTCAATGACAACCTGGCTTTAATATTAATCATTTGAATGCCACAATTTGTCTTACAAATAAACCATCCCAGGTCATAATTTCTTGGTGCAAAGTACAAGCGCCGACATCGTCCACTTCCGTACGCACATTTTAAGCCCAACCACAAGTCCCTGAGACCTCTGTGAGCCGAGCTATGGTAAAAATTGTTAAAAATCAGGACCTTTTTATGGCCAATTTGTTGTTATAAAACTGAAATTAAAACAAATGTGCTTATTTTGGGGTAGTAAGGTTAGCACACAGGCCTAGAGAAATTATGAGGAAAATGAGCATGACACAACAAGTAAGCCACAAGAATTTATAGGAAGTCGTAACTTTTGTTGGCTCCCTGAAAGATTTGGGGAGGACGTCATAATGACGTTCGTAGCACACGAAGGGTTAAACATATATTAATTTATTATCTTTTTTATTTTTAAATGTGTTTTAGCTCTGGATACAATAACTGATGATTACGTCTATGCATTGCAACTTCAAGAAGAACTTAACAAGTCATCAGATGATGTAAATTCATTACCTCCTAAATCAACTAGTGGTACGTCACTAAACCATTAGTGGTATAGCCTAAGTCACAGGATTCATGGGTAACTAAAGTAAAATATTTGTTTTATTTATCTTGTAGCATGTCAGACTCCTGCAAAAGCAACATCTATTGTTGACGAGTCGTGGGAATTCGTAGATCCGACTCCTGACATTTTTGCTCTTTTTAAGCAGTATAATCAGGCTTATTTCTGGGGCAAATTGGATGGAGTTGAAGTTAGATGGAGTCCAAAAATGACTTTGTAAGTATATGGTGATTGTAGGATAACGTATTCTTTGAAAATCTTACAAAAAATATGGCATTAAGCATTCCTTAATTTCTAAGTCAAACAATGAAATTGTGCAGCTACTAAAAGTATGTAGCATTACAATGAAATCCTTTACGACAGAAACGCTCAATCTCAAAATTCACAAATATATTAACCGTATCCGGCCAATTTTTCTACTACCCTTTAGCGGTTGATGTTATCTCCTCACTGTTGAGTGTGGAGATAACATCAACCCCTAAAGGACAATGGAAAATTCGCCAGATATGGTTAATGTATTTGTGATTTGTGACATTGACCGTTATTTTCGTAAAAGAACTTCATTGTGATCTCATGAACTCTCGTTATGTTTCGAATCGTTATCACATTTTTAATGTTGTGTACTGTGTAGCATTAAGTTACAGTATAGACTACTTTCATTGGAGCAAAGCCATGCTAAGTTAAAAATCTAACCCAGCTTGTCAATTGCATCGGTTCCTTAATATTTCTCTCTGTATAGCTTCTTCGTGATGGGACTGATGAGGATGAATGTCACTATCATCTTTCATCAAATCAGCATTATGTTTTAAAAGTTTCTTTGAACCACCATAGTGAAGAAGCCAATCAGAAAAATCATGAAATATGGAAGAAAATTATGCTTGACAAGTTAGGCCACACAAAGTAAAATAAATGCTTCTCAGGCACCCACATCCCTAAAAACCACCCGCATCAGAACTTTTTTTTTTTAGCAGTGGGTTTAAAAAAATACAGATAGATTGCAGGCAGTGTCGTTAATTCCCAGGGAAGGTTTTACCGCCTCAGTCAGGCTCGGACTGGCCATACTGCCATTGTGCCATTGGCACAGACGCCCTTTGGTTACCACATTCTTAGCGCCCCATGGGCAGCCTTCTGTTTTACCCCTCCCCAAAAGAAAAATTAAATCTTTTCCGCAGTTTAGCTTCGTTTCAGGCACAAATCCCCTTCTCTCTTTCTCCTTCCCCTTACTTGCATTTTCAACACTTTTGTTAAACCCCCCCCCCCCCCGAAAAAAAAAAGACCATGACATCCAAAAAAGTTCATAAAAGCGTGATTCCTTGAAATATACGGTAGGTAATACAATTATACAAGTGTTGACACATTTCAAAGCCACTAGAATATCAAAATAAGCCAAGGCTCCTTGGCTCTTCCCTGGATAATGCTTGGGGAGCTTAAAGCACTCTCTAGACCCGTCAGACTTGAATTCCTGGTAAAACGCGCGGTGCCCCTCCCCCACCATTTCTCTAAATGGCACAGGCGCCCTTTGCTACCCAGTCCGACTCTGGCCTCAGTTCACTAGATGACAATACCACACGAGGGATTGCCTTTTTAAAGGAGTGCTCAAGCCAAATCGTTCCTTTTTAAATAGCTTTTATGGAGCGCAATAGTATTCAGCAACGAAATAGCACATAAACTAAAACTATGGCAAAAGTTAACACATTTTGATGTTGATTGTGCCATGTGCTTGAGGGCTTTTTAAAACATTATGCATAGCGAAGATGAGGCATCATTAGCTTGGCCCTTTAGCTTGATCTTGAGCATTCGTAGTGTGGAGCAGTTTAGGACCAATGATCGCCGATCTTTGTTCAAAAAGTGTGGAAACAACAAAGTACTGCGAGATTGGTGCGTCAGTGGAACTTGAAACCAAACTTGACGGTACAGTAGAGCCTCGATTACCCAAACTAATTGGGGCCGAAGGGTGTTCCTATTATCGAAAGTTCGGATAATCCAATTTGCCTTAAGAATCAAGAAAGAAAACTTTTTTTATGTTAAGTTTTTTTTTTCTCAGTTATAGTGTTTGTGAACTATGCTTGATTGTATACAACTACTGACAACAAAATTGCACGAAATGACTACAGGAACATAAATAAAGCAAAGTCAATGCTTATTCTTTCTCTGTAAAACAGCAAATTTCTGATAATTTTGTAAAAAGGGGAGTTCGGATAATCGTGGGTCTGCTTTATGTGAACTTTTTAACAGCATTGTCACCTGACCCCAATGATACTTTTGTTTTACTTCTGGAAATGCGCGATTGTCCCATTGAATCTTTTGTGTTGACAAAAAAGACGACCGATTTTAAAGGATTTATTTCATATCTCTCATTTTTTGATGTACTGTATCAGAAATGTTTGAACGATATTTCTATTTTCAAATCATAATGGATGATGGAGATGGAACCACAGATCCGTCGATCGCTAAGCCCGCACCTCAGATCTTCTTTGAAGTAGGGCAAATTTTCCCTTTCTACGTGCCGTCCAGAAAATATCCACTACCTGTAAATTTATTTGCATTCAGTTCCTGAGTGCTTGTTACCACTGGAGGATTTTAAACTCTCTAGATACGTCTAGCTCAGCGTCCCACCTGCGCATGCGTCGCATGTGCAGGTCCTCCATAAATGGTGTTACGCCGTTAGCCAGCCACCTCTTTTCCTCCAACCTCCGAACAAGCCACACCTCGCTGTTACCGCTCCAGTCTTGGCCTTCCAGTTTGAAGATCCTTCAAGCCTGTAGTTCATCCCATGTTCTTCCGATCACCGTTGTCACTACCGCATTTTCAGACGGCTGTTGCCACCTTGCACCTTCATCTCTACTCTGAATTCACATCATGGCCCCAAAAGTTTGTGGCGGCAAAACCCCGGTAAAACTCATACGAAGAGGAACCCCTCGGAAGTATGACAACCAGGCGTGTGTACCTATGCTGCAATCGTTTCGGGTAAAAAGTGCTACGATCCTCACACTGCTTGCCAGCGACACCGCAACTGTAATTTTAATAACGACGCGTACTCCATCTGCCTACAAATCTCACCCACGGACTGGCCACTCACCCAGCAGAAGAATGCCGCCGCTGCAATTCGCTCCCATCAGATAAGGGGAAAACGTGCCCAGGGAAAAGCCTCAAAAGCACCTACTGCAAAAGCATCGCCCTCCACATCAAACTGTTCTTCATGCTCATCATTCTCCTTTTCAACACCTGCCATCGCCAAACGCGCTGCATCTATGACCATGAAAACTTCGAAACCAACCCAAAGGTGAACCAACCGGACTCAACGGTGAAACCCACATGCCAAGCCGCCGAAACGTTAACTTCAAGATCCGCGGTTGTGCAAAACCCTCCCACTGTGCCACAACCCCAACCTTCCGTGCCACAAACCGATTCATCCGCACCCTGCAAACTTAATCCGGAAAATGCACCTTCAACGGCAAAGGACCTCGACAACTCGTTTGGTCTGGATCATAGCTCCACGAAAAATCCTAACTCTCCGGATTTCACACAAAAATACGTACTTCATTCCCTTTTACGACATAAACTTGACTTAAACAAGAAGGAACTTGTCCGACTCAAAAAGAACTGCAACCCCTTGTGCAAGAAGTTCTCGTCCCTCCAAACCAAACTCTCCAACGCTGAACGCATCATTTCAGCTAAAAACAAAATATCGCCAACTTACATTCGAACAACCTAAAACTTCGCAGGCGGGTAGAATTGGCCGACGCTAAATTTCGCCGTCTTTCACCACATCTTCAACAAGAACTAGGCCTGCATTTAAGATCCATCGTCCTCAGCCACCACTAAAGAAAATCCCTCAACCCTTTCTCCAATCGACCCAAACAACTGAAATCCTCCCTTCACTCGACTACCATTTAGGATCCACCACAATCTCTCAACAATCATTCTCCACCCCACATGACACCATTCTGCCAGAATTCTCAAGAAGGGAGCATGCAGCAATCGCTCAAGAGTGGATACGTGCAAACTATGCCACGCCGCAGGAGAAATATTTTGCCAGACAGGTATGGCAATTTGACAGCACGCCTAACTTTTAACCGTGCAAAACAGATATGAATCGACTTTCTTTAATTCGAACCCGTCAGCTACCTTGTATCAGTTGCCGTTCACTCGCTAAAGCTTACAGCTTCACCTTCTCACTTTGGCCCTAGAAATTCAATCATCAGCACCCTTTCATCCGTTTCGTCCGGAATGGGCCTAACCAAATTGGGATTGGGTTGTTCTCACCCTTAACAGATCGCCTTGCGCACAGATCTGTCGAGATCTTGCAGAGATCCACTAGGCTTCTGCATCCTCAAATTTGATCTCGTGGGGTTCCAGCTCATGATGGTGCCCGCCACCTATATTGACGAGGTCATCTGCAAATGTAAATAAATTTACAGGTAGTGGATATTTTCTGGACGGCAAGTAGAAAGCCCAATTTTACCTGGCAGGGAGGTCAAATTTGTTTCTATTGCCTAAAAGAAAATCTACACTACCTGTAAATACCCACCCAACCTCCCCTCTTAAGTCACCATCATGACTGACATATCGAGAGGAAAAGAAGATGGCTGGCTAACGCCTTAACACCATTTATGGAGGGCCTGCACATGCGACGCATGCGCAGGTGGGACCCTAAGTTGGATGTTTCTAGGAGTTTAAAATCCTCCAGTGGTTAGCACTCAGGAACTGAATGCTAATAAATTTACAGGTAGTGTATATTTTCTTTTAGGCAATAAAAACCAATTTAGACCTCCCTGCCAGGTAAAATTGGGCTTATTTTATTATAAAAAAAAATCATGCCTCATGGTAATTAAAAACTAAAAATAAAAACCTCATGCCTTTGACAAATATTTTTGCCCGAGAAACATTTTTTTAAAAACTTTGCATTGTCTTAATTGAGATTTGTAACTCTCTTCAGTTTCAGTCTTTAAAATAAGTAAACACATGATACTGTGAGAGTTCAGAGAAATCAAATAATTCACAACGACAGCAACGCTCAATCTAACAACAAGGAAATCGGTCAATTTTGCAAATTTTTTACAGCTTTTGTTGGAGGTAGATGGAAACTTCTCCCAAATGTCTTCACCAAGCTTAATTTTTGAAGAACTTGGATGCTTTTGGACTGCATCCGACTTGCTTCTGTCGTCTGCAATGTGCGGCCTTGATAGCCTCTGATGTTGGTAAGGTCGCCGTGCAATGCTTGGCTTATGTGGCTTCCAATTTTGGTCGTGTCGTCGCATCCCCTTCAAATTATCTTTGGGGATTAGAGTCCTTGGCAATCTAGACACAAGAAAGATAATTATGAGCTAATGAACATCCAGGACCTCTCTACACCCGGAATCCAATTCCTAGTGAGAGCAGACCTTACTAAAGGGTGGAGGCGACGACATGACCAACATTGAAACCCACATAACCCTAGTGTTGCAGAAAACTACCTGACCAACATCGGAGGCCACGAAGACCGCGCATTGCAGACGACAGAAGCAAGTCGGATGTAGTCCAAAAAGCACCGAAGTTCTTCAAACTAAGCCTGGTGAAGACATTTGGGAGAAGTTTCCATCTACCTCCAACAAAAGCTGTCGAAAATTTGCAAAATTGACTGATTTTGTTAGTTGTGAGATTCAGCGTTTGCTGTCATTGTGAATTATTCAATCTGTTCAGTGTCTCGTGGAAGAAGACTTACCAAACTGACTGGATTACAGTATATGCGAATTAACACAATTTACAACAACCAACATGTGCCAACAGGCTGTTATACAGCATGAGTTATTTACCGAAAATAGATTGATTGCTAGAGCGTAGGTGCCACTTTTAGGGGTGGAAGCATGGTGTAGGTTTTGAGTGGGACAACTGAAATGTCTTAGGAAGTGTAGACCAAGTATTTGGCACATAATTTTCGATTGTAGGACAAGTAAGGCAGACAAAGTTGAAACTAAAATTACACCTTCTTGAAGATAAGCCAAAAAAAGAACCTGTTAATGAGAGACTACCGTATTACGTGGAGATATTTTAAACTAAGTAAATTCCCTGAACAAGGGATTCATTGTAAATGTGGTAACACACACAAACCATTTTTTTTATTAGGTGTGCTGGTGTTTGCTCGTACGAAGGACGAGGTGGTCTTTGTTCTGTCCGCCTGAGTCAACCATTGCTTAAACTGAGACCACGAAAGGATTTAGTTCAGACATTATTGGTACGTATGTCATGTAGATACCGTGTGCTTTGCATTTCATATGTGTAATAGAAGTTCATTGACATAGTACCTTTGCTGGGTTCGTACGCAGCCTTGAATTACTTGAAAAGTCTTAAATTTGAAAACTGAAAATTCAAGGCTTGAAAAACCTTGAAAACTTGAATTTTGGGTTGTTAAGCTTTGAAATGATTGTCAATTTTGCTAGTGTACTATGTTTGGAATGTGGTTACTACTGTAATAATGAAATTTGTCAATTCATTACTAAATAACGCCAAAAAAAACACCAAGTTCAATTTCGAAAGTGGTTGGAGCAGACGACAATGTAAAAAGTAGTCCAATAACAGCACAAGCCTGATGACACTTGAAATGTTGAAATTAGCTGGACAGTGTTTGTGTCCGTTATGTGAATATGTGAACATAACGAATTGACGAGTTGTCAAATTTCACAGTATGTTATACAGCGATGTTTTTGGAATAATGAAATTTAATTTAATATACCGTAAATCGTGTACTAAAAGCCCAGTTGAAGCCCACCCCCTAAAATGTTGTAAAGTCAAAATCATGAAATAGTGGAGTTAAAGCCCACCCGTCAAATTGTCGTTTTTCTACGAAAAATTACCTAAAAGTTATATGATGTGAATAAAGATAGTTGTACTGCTTGCTATGTTTACTGGCCCCTTCTCCCTCCTGTAGTAATAGTGGACTCTTCCTTTAGCTCCTAGCACCTGCATAAGACATCTCTCACCTAAGCCTCCTCCCTTCTTCACAGCAATTAAAAGGATGTAAAAATTGGTTTTTCAGAGATCGTTCAAAAGCTTTGAATTTTCTGTAATAGATGTCCAAAAAGGTTAGAAAATTGACAATGCTTGATTTAAAGCCCACCCTCTAATTTGGCCAAATTAACTGCATAAGCCCATGGGCGTTTAATTCACAATTTACAGTAAAATTAAATAAATAAAAATAGTTTGTCCGTTGAATCTACATTTTCTGTGAACGATCCTTCGCTCAGATTCGGGAGAAAGGGCAGCAGGCCAAGTTGGTGGGAGAGAAGAAATAGTTAATTGTGCCAACACTGGCTTCTAACAAAACATTGGAATTTAAATGGTAATTACCAATTAGGTTTAACAATTGACCATGCAAAGATCCTTGAAATTAGTTATAATTTGCCATTGAAAATCCTTAAAAGGGCTTTGAAAATGGTTTTGTTTGTTATCAAACAAAACCATTGGGAAATCTGAATTGCGAGCGCAACGGTGACTGTTAAAATGATTTCTGTTGGGCCGAAAAGAAATGGTTGTAATTCGTTTATTCTACAAATCACTGGGGAAAATTTAAACCGCATAATGATTTAATCTATGTCCTTCTTTGGAATTTGTCTAGCATCACAAGTGCATGACAAATAAATATGTGGACGTTCAAACGTTTTCATAATGAATTGCATCCAATTTATTTGTAAGTCAAATTGGCTGCAAATTATCCTGACACATCCAAGTTTGCAAAAATTCTTTCCTCAATTGAATTGAAATTTTGTTTATAATGATGCAAGATCATTCTAGACATAATTTGTTTTTTTCGTATGCACAGGACCTCCATTGCCCTAAGGCCCATTCTTCAGAAAGTTAAACTTGACATTTTTCAAGCAAGAATGAAAAATCAAACTTGTTTTGTTGTGCATTTCTGGAAGCAATTTGATCCAAAACCTTCTTGCAACACGCTCACAGTTTAACGCAGAGTTCCCAAACACAAAACTGCACTTAAAATAAAAGTGTGATGCCTTTGTTTTACATGGAAATTTGCTTATGCGATCCGGTTAGTTCAGATAATACCGTAGG
The DNA here is from genome assembly GCA_023313725.1 of Lithobius niger. Classification (NCBI taxonomy): domain Eukaryota; kingdom Metazoa; phylum Arthropoda; class Chilopoda; order Lithobiomorpha; family Lithobiidae; genus Lithobius; species Lithobius niger. The sequence goes on from JAHWFP010027423.1 coordinate 61,249, forward strand.
TTCTCTAATGAAAACCCTAGACCAAAAGCAAAACGTGATGGGAGATATTGGTGAACTTAGTTCTGTCTGGCACACGCAGCCATCTATGGACAAATCTCGCCAGAACGCTGCTGTTCTGCCATTTGTTTACTGCATAGTGAGGAGGAGGGAAAGCATTGCTGGTAAGCATCACTGGGCTTCATTGGGGCAGCTACATGTTGCCAATCCAGGGCTCGAAATGAGCGGTATCGCATCGCAATTTGCACCACAAATTTAAACTTTAGCGATGCAAAATTAAATAATGTATCGCAGTTTAGCGACGCAACTGTATTACACGAGACAACATAGCAGCATGGTCATGATCGTGTTGGCTGACATGGAGATGCTAATCCCTCCTACTTTATAGGCAGGCTAAGCGTCGCACATGCATTCTGGGAAATCATTGGTCCTACCACATCTTCGGTATTTAATTGGTGGTGCTTTCATTTCAGACACGGATCAGAATAGTCTGAACGTGCATTGGATGCCATATTCTTGACTAAGCATCTGTGCGTATAGCAAAATAAAAGTGAAACAAAAATGGCTCTTGTTTCAAATAAAGTAAACTTTTGTATTGTTATTTTTTAAAATAATGATTCTTTAAAAGTTGCTAATCATTTTTTCGTGACTGCTACGCAAATTTGTATTTTGTATCGCATTTCTGCTATGCAATTTTTCTAGGACAATTCGAGCCCTGCAATCTATGCTGCCATTGAGATTAAGTAATAGATATCCGTGAAGTAGACCGGGTGTTCCCGAAATAATTGATCGTCTGCGAGAAACAGAACAGTCTAAAGATCGAGGGGTTGCGAAATCGCACGAGCGTGCCAGCGCGAGTTCGATTTTGCTACCCCTAGATCTTTGGACTGTTCCGTTTCGAGCAGACGATCAGTTATCTCAGGATAACCCGGTCTAATTCACAGATATGTGTTTTAATGCTAAGGTGTGACGTCGAGCCAACATATCTAGTTATTTGAGATTAAAAAAAAATTTAATTGAAAATTTTATTTGTGAATTATGACGTAAATTCCTGAACTCAAACTTCCGGTTTAAACTTCCTGTCTGCGAAAGTCTCACGTACGCGAGGACGTCCCTGTATCCAGTCACCAATATTTGTGTATAAGGTAAAACCGTACTTTTTCTACTTTATTAGTTTAAATAAGATATAGCGTATAAAATGCGCTATTCGCTTGAGTCTCGTAGGTTTTTAGGTGTGTTTAGAAGGTGTCAGTAGGCTAGTTGTCGTACCGTCGGAACGAAAGGTTGTCGGGGGGGGGGGGGGGGGGTCCGGGCGGGGTCTTTTCTTAATGGGTGGGGGGGGGGGGGGGGGCTAGCATCGTACGCGAGGTTTTTTTTTTCGAGTTAAGTGCGTAAGATGTCGCCAGGTTATAAATGTGCTGTTCGCTTAAGTATCGTATGTTTTTAAGTGTATTTAGGTGTGTTTACAAGTGTCGGTAGCCTAGTTTTAGTACTGTCGGAGCGAAAGTTTGGTGGATTCCTCCATGGGTGAGGTCCTAGCATAGTAGCCTACGCGAGGTTGTTGTTTTTCTTCGTGTTAGTACAATAAATGTCGCAGGTTGCAAATGTGCTTATTTATGTTGGTTGAATTTGTGTTGTGTACGGTAGTTTGGCAAAGTATGTCACATGGTAGAGCAGTGGTTGTGTGGAGCGCGGAAAAAGTGATAGATTATCAAAAAAAGTGTGGGTTATCAAAATTAATCCACGGTCACGTGTGTGGGTTTTCAGATTAACCGTATATAAAGGCTACACTTTTAGCATTGGGATGTGTTAGCGTGACGTCACCACCGTGCATTAAATAAAAAAAAAAACCTATGATCGCCTGCTTCACAACTTGTGTAACAAAATGGGGCTGACCATTGATGTGAGTGGTGTGGATCCCCCTCTCCCCCGCCAATCTGACGATACCCCCCCCCCCCCCACCAAAAAAAAAGTTTTCGTAGAGCCTATTTACGCTCAGTCGCTTTGTTTAAGCCAAGCTTTTTTTTAGTTAGTTTTGAACATTTCGGAAACAATTTTTTGTACAAAACGTTCTTGCCTGAAGGTACGCAGAAACATAGTGAGAAAAGTACACTACAGTACCAAATTATTAAATCTCAGACCAGTTTGTTTTACTGGCTTAATAGTTTGAGTGGACGAACTGACAACAAATTTGTTAATAATTGCCTTATTTGAAATATCTTTACATGTCTACGTCCGAAGCAAATGTCACCAAATTTCACAGTGCACATGGTTTACCTTTAATAAATGTATACTGTTCAGATTATAAATGATTACGTTTTATTTGTGTTAACAATTTTTTTCCTGATGAGTACTATTTTCTGTTAATTATTACTGCCCTGCCTGATAGATGTCACGCAAAAGAGTTGGCAGGGAATGGGGTGGTCGAGTTTCACACAGGGATAATTTTTTTTTTTAATATAGCAATTTTGTATGCCGGTTATATTTTATAATTTTATACATTTATACAACATTTTGCATAGAATATTATGCCTGAAAAATGTGATCCTAACCCACGTTTACCATCTGCAAGTATAAAACTCCAGTAATAAAAAAATATTTCTTGTTTGCCAAAACATATTAACTTGATAACTTTGCATTATATTGTCCTCAATGGAATGTCTCCCTGGAGGTTTTTCGGTTGCGTGTAGCCGGATCCTTGCATATCCCTACTGTGCCTGTGCGACACAGTCCTCCTCTATATAACACACATATACATGAAACATACACTTTTTCCAATCGCCACTGGAGGGACGCTTGACTGCGCGCCACACACCAGTGAAACCTAAAGGAACACACAAGAAAGCATGAAATAATGGGTTATACGGGACGGAAAGCCAATGGGCTCGAGATTGATTTAACAAATACGGATGCAAACCTATTTATGTTGCCTTTTGGACTTGTATGTCAGACTGCCTCAGCGGGGAATCAAACCCAGGACCTTTGAAATCAAAGGCCAAGGTCCTACCGCTGAGCCAGACTGACACAGCCAAAAGGAAATGTCCATAGGCAGCATTTAACGCGCACACATATACATGAAACATACACTTTTTCCAATCGCCACTGGAGGGACGCTTGACTGCGCGCCACACACCAGTGAAACCGAAAGGAACACACAAGAAAGCGTGAAATAATGGGTTATACGGGACGGAAAGCCAATGGGCTCGAGATTGGTTTAATAAATACGGATGCAAACATATTTACGTTGCCTTTTGGACTTATATGTCAGACTGCCTCAGCGGGGAATCGAACCCAGGACCTTTGAAATCAAAGGCCAAGGTCCTACCGCTGAGCCAGACTACACGGCCAAAAAGAAACGTCCATAGGCAGCATTTAACATTTTGTATATGTGTGCGTGTTAAATACTGCCTATGGACGTTTCCTTTTGGCCATGTCAGTCTGGCTCAGCGGTAGGACCTTGGCCTTTGATTTCAAAGGTCCTGGGTTCGATTACCCGCTGAGGCAGTCTGACATATAAGTCCAAAAGGCAACGTAAATAGGTTTGCATCCGTATTTATTAAACTCCTCTATATAAAGCGGGAACGTGGCCGGTTCCGGCATTCATTTTCCTCCAGAGGTTCCTACGTGTCACCTCGTCTCCCCCCTTTCGTCCAGGAATTTGGATTTCGTCTACCTGCTCACCTGCTTTTCGTCCAGGATGACTGCTGAGAGTCCGGCCTAGACCGGAACACGTATGTCGCCGACAATGATAACGACTCACCGCTTGAAGACGGTCAACGGACTCTGCCTCCCCCCGACCTGTCGGCCTTAGAAGAAGGCCTACGCTTAGCCAAGGAAAATTTCTGTGAAGCCAAACGCAAATACCGTCAAGCTTCGGCCATACTAAACCACCCGTCCTCTACTAATTCCCCACTCGACCTTTCGTCCAAGTCTTCTCGCAGAGACCACAGCGTCACCTGCTTCGAAACACACAACCTTGTCGACTATAGTCTTCCGTCAATACACCAAATTGACCCCTATGCCTCCCCGTTGTGCTCCTCGTTCATTCGTCGAGCCAAAACGCAAGAATGGGTTGCATCAACTGTGAGCCACGATAGCCGTAAGCAACACTCTCCCATCCCTTCGGCCATGACTAAGAAACATAAATCATCATCCCTTTCCGCCACGACCACTGCGCCACCTACAGTCACATCACAAAACCCACCGCCTCCGGCGCCTGCCAAACACATCCACGTCCTGGACGACAACAACAACCCGACCATTCCACTGGCGTCTTTACTCAAAACAGTAGAACAGTCTGTTCCGGATTGCTTTCTATACAAACCGTCCCGGTCCGCGGACGCCCCTGTCATCAATAGAGACCTCAAAACCGGCTTTGGATTTGCCCTTCGCGACAGTGACGCCAAGCCCCGCAGCCTTCTAGGACGACAATCCACTACACTTCTCACTTGCCTCCTACGGAATGGTGGTCCCCTACTGGACTAAGGAGAGCCCCTACAATTGGTGGATATAGAACCCCCTGCGCCATGGCCTGGCCGTGAGTCGGGGGGGGGGGGGGGGGCCCCTCCCCCCCCAATCCCCTGTGGCGTCACCTCTGAACTGCTGAGTCAAACGACTTTTCGGTGTTCAAAACTGTTACAACTGTTCTTTATTTATGTAATTGCCCATTAGTACGAGAGTTCCTGATAACGTTAAATTTAATCAGTGGATATATAAGGGGAAATTGGCACTGGCCACTCGCTAGCTGGTGATTGAATGCAGTCAGTTGGCAACTAAAAATTTAGCAGCATTCGCTCGTTTGCCTCCATACTTGTCGTGTCAGTATGAATGGCTTAAGAAGGTAGTGACAAAAAACAGGCTACAATTATTTTTTTATGTCACCATTTGTGGTTATTTGACAGAATTAACTTCTTTATTTTTGCACCCCCAAACCCCAAAATTTGTTTATTTTTATGCCAAGGAAGGAGTGGAAGGCAGTTTTTGGTGTTGACTAAAATGTTACTGTGGCGACGAAAGATTTGTGGACTGCTGGTCATTGGTCGATATGTCAAAAAGTTAATTTTACCTGCAAGTGGAAAATTCCTTTTTACAAACAAGTAAATAATAGTAAGCAATGAAGAAAAAAACAATGAAAGAAAAAAACCTAGGTAACGCAAATAACCTACGTACATGCCCCCCACAAGACGTTATCTAGACATACCATACAGTCATGGAGTGCTGAAATTGCATGACATAGTTTTAAACTGGCATGTAATGTGTGGGACTTTTTATGGTTAATTGACCGTTTCCAATAAGAAGATACAGTACTGTTTGATTGTCATATTTGCGTCTAACCCATAACCTCACAATTTCTGATAAAAGAATACTTTGTTTTAGCACGAAATGATCCATGCTTATCTCTTTGTGACACAAAACAACAAGGACCATAATGCTCATGGACCAGAATTTTGTAAACATATGCATAGACTAAACAAAGAAACAGGAGCCCATATCACTGTAAGTATCTTGTTGTATTATCTTGCTAAGCAACAATAAGCTATTGTCTAATTTCCAAACCAGGGTTGCAATATATTTCGAAAGTTGTTCCAAATCTTGTTACCTTGTCGAACATTTTGAAAGGTAACTTTGAATGTTTCGCTTTGCTAGAAGCGTGCAATACCAGCCAGGTATCGGGCAGATGGAGTAAAAGGATATTCTGTCATTCACAACAAAACAAACTATTTTTTTCAAAGTTTAGACAGCGAAACATCTTTTTAACGATAGTTCTGGAGTCTTTAAGATGGGAATGTATAATCTACGGAATTATCTGAATACATTGCTTATTGTTTTATGAAACAATGTCACAGGAAATTGCTTTAACTTTTGAAACGGTAATAAAAATAAAGAACAATGCATTCATAAGACTTTACTGGTTGTGCAATTTATTATATCTTAATGGACAGTTTGACATGTTTCAGGGTTCTGGGTAAAACTAATAATGTGGCACAAAAGCTGCAGTTTGGTTGAAATTACCGCAAATCGCCTATTAACGCCCATGGGCTGTTAACATTAATTGGATAAAAAAAAAAGTGGAGGGGGGCTAATAATGTCATAATTCATTTTTTGAATCTTACTTCTGTCCCGGCAGAGTTTTTAGTCCTGACTCCATCGTGAAAAAATCGGTGTTTATGCAATCGTTCACATACTTGATTTCAATCTAGCATAAATGCAATGTCTTGATTCTCATTTGTTCAGAAATGTAAGCTTATTAGTTTACTAGATACGTGTTACCACCAACAAGAAATTTCCTCAGTTAACAACAAACTCCAGAAAGTTCCCTCTTTTAACTATTTGGTGAAGATCTAGTGCTGTTCACCTTCATCAGAAAACACACGAAGCACAACAACAAAGTGATGCTGCCACTAAGCAGGTAACGTTCAAGCTGGAACGACTCTTCAACGATGGCCTCCTCAAGGAAGAACAACTGAAAAAAATGACACCTCCTGTTTCTTCACGTATACCGGAGTCGTCACTCAGGTCAAGTCTCACAAACCTGAATACCCCCTGCGACTTATCACCTCTGCCAAGGGAGCCCCTGTCAAGAAAGTGGGCTGAGAATTTACTAAGAGCCTGAACATGTGGGGAACCTGCTCACTTCGCAACACCGACAACTGCTTGACAACATCAGTGAACTGCTCCTGATGCCCAACCACCACCATCTAGTGTCATTTGACGTAGTGGCCCTGGACTTTTCCCAAGCCTCCCCCACCTGCTCATTATGCAGATGTTCGACCGGTCTGCTGACAAGGTTGAGATGTGTGGACCGGAACACGAAGTGGATCGAGAGTTGCTAAAGTCACTCGTGTCGACGATTTATGTATGCTTCGGAGAGCACACCTTCCTCCAAGAAACATGCACCCCGATGGGGTACTCATGTTCGCTTCTGTTAGCAGAGCTGCTCCTGCAGGTCGTTGATGAGTACGTGACAAACTTGTTCGTGGGTATCCTCTTGTGGAATCACTTTGTTGATGACGTCCTAGCGACGACCCTCAAAGGGGAAACTTAGGCCAGTTTCCAGGTCCTGAATATCTGGCACCCTTCCATTTAGTTCACGATAGACGAAGAAAAGAATTGAAGTATGACTTTCCTTGATGTTTTGCTCACCAGGGGCAAGTGGAGCATTAAGTATGCGCCATATCAAAAGACATGCCACTCAGGTAGGTGCCTGCCGTTCCATTCTGGTCGCCCCAGAAATCAACTGAAAGCCATCCTGTCCAACGAATTAGTTTGAATGATTGATCATTCCTCTGACCCACAGACGGCCCAGATATTCTTGACTCAGGCTAAGACTGTCTTTCTGCAGTGGGGCTTCCCAGCGTTCCATATTAACGCTGAGACGCGAAAAGTTTGGCACTGTTCTAAGGTGAGGAAATTGCAATTCAAAGTTTACACTTCACCACTAAAAAATGAACAATCACAAACTCTGTCCACTTGAATTTTCGGTGGAATTACGCAGCGTCCACCTTCTTCAGAAGTCCTGGCAAAAAACGAAGTACAAAACGAGGTTCACATTGCTTCAGGCAGTGTCAGAATGTGAATCAGAATTTGAATTTGCCGCATTTTCCGTTGGGCCACTGATCTTTATCGCGCGCTCAAACTCTGATTTCCATTGCCTGCTGAGATTTTTGGCGAGCTCTGGTCTTACTATCGGTCGATGTTGGGATAGGATGGATGAGCAATGTTCATGAGTGCTGCACCCTGCTTCCGAAAATGTTGGATGGCAAGAGAGTCTAACCCACGAAGGTGGGCGTCATTCGGAGTATTGGACTTCAGCAGGACAGAGGAGAGTTCCCACGCTATCTGGTGATTTTCTTTTCGTTGGTGCACTGAAATTCCATTGACAGGGTCTAATGTCCGTACTTTTCCTTGGTGTTCATGTATTCTCGTTTAAAGTTTTCGGTGTGTCTCTCCAATGTAGATCGATGTGCAGTCCTTGCATGGCACGCAGTACACAACATTCTTTTGGCTGAAGCACCTTGGGTCTGTGGGTGACTGTTGTAGCACATGCTTTGTATTTTGCTGGTTTATTGGAGGGAGGAGGGGGGGAGTGGGAACTGGACGTCTATCCTTGCTGCGGGTTGGATAGCGATGGGATGAGGGGGGTGGGATAGGTTTTGGGGTGGGGGGAGGAGGAGGAGATGGGGAGTGTGGGGGAGGGTGGGTAGGTTCCGGGTGCTTCCCTTTAAGCAGCTTTTTGAGGTTGGGCGGGTGCTTCACGAAGCACTTAATGTCCCGCTTTTTGAGGGTTTGATAGACTGTCTCAGTCCTTCCTGGCATATGGGTTACAACAGCACAGGGTGTGTCTTCCTTTCTATCTTTGCGGCCTTTCTTCCCATGCTGAGCCTTCTTGATTGCCGAGTTGACCATGTATGCAGGGTAACCCAGAAGCAGGAACCTTGATTTCGCGAGTTGCAAGTGCTTATTTGCAACACTTTGGGTGGAGGAATGGTTGGCGATGCGGCACATTTCGTTCAAGAGGATGGCCCGTAGCTGGTGTTTTGGGTGACATGATGGATAGGGAATGCATACTTTCTTCCATTTATGTAACGTTCCAGCATAAGATCTTCTATCAAGTTAGAGGTACCCTGATGGGGTACTCGTGCTCAGCCGTGCTGGCCGAAATGGTCTTACAGTTTTTGGATGAACACATCACCAAGAAGTTCCCTTCCATGAAGATCTGGAGAAGGTTCGTTGATGATTCTGTGGCTTCTCCCAAACAAGATGAAATCCCCCTTGTGTTGGATGAGCTCAATGGGTGGAATGCCAGCATCCAATTTACTCATGAAGAGGAGGTCGATAGTAGCATCCCTTACTTGGACGTCAAACTTACCAGGAAAGGCCAGAGGATCGAATATGAGCCTTTCCGTAAAGGGTCTCGCTCTGGAAGGGGGATTCCCTATCCATCATGTCACCCGAAACACCAGCTACGGGCCATCCTCCTCAACGAAATGTGCCGCATCGCCAAACATTCCTCCACCCAAACTGTTGCAAATAAGTACTTGCAACTCACGAAATCAAGGTTCCTGCTTCTGGGTTACCCTGCATACATGGTCAACTCGGCAATCAAGAAGGCTCAGCATGGGAAGAAAGGCCGCAAAGATAGAAAGGAAGACACACCCTGTGCTGTTGTAACCCATATGCCAGGAAGGACTGAGACAGTCTATCAAACCCTCAAAAAGCGGGACATTAAGTGCTTCGTGAAGCACCCGCCCAACCTCAAAAAGCTGCTTAAAGGGAAGCACCCGGAACCTACCCACCCTCCCCCACACTCCCCATCTCCTCCTCCTCCCCCCACCCCAAAACCTATCCCACCCCCCTCATCCCATCGCTATCCAACCCGCAGCAAGGATAGACGTCCAGTTCCCACTCCCCCCCTCCTCCCTCCAATAAACCAGCAAAATACAAAGCATGTGCTACAACAGTCACCCACAGACCCAAGGTGCTTCAGCCAAAAGAATGTTGTGTACTGCGTGCCATGCAAGGACTGCACATCGATCTACATTGGAGAGACACACCGAAAACTTTAAACGAGAATACATGAACACCAAGGAAAAGTACGGACATTAGACCCTGTCAATGGAATTTCAGTGCACCAACGAAAAGAAAATCACCAGATAGCGTGGGAACTCTCCTCTGTCCTGCTGAAGTCCAATACTCCGAATGACGCCCACCTTCGTGGGTTAGAATCTCTTGCCACCCAACATTTTCGGAAGCAGGGTGCAGCACTCATGAACATTGCTCATCCATCCTATCCCAACATCGACCGACTAGTAAGACCAGAGTTCGCCAAAAATCTCAGCAGGCAATGGAAATCAGAGTTTGAGCGCGCGATAAAGATCAGTGGCCCAACGGAAAATGCGGCAAATTCAAATTCTGATTCACATTCTGACACTGCCTGAAGCAATGTGAACCTCGTTTTGTACTTCGTTTTTTGCCAGGACTTCTGAAGAAGGTGGACGCTGCGTAATTCCACCGAAAATTCAAGTGGACAGAGTTTGTGATTGTTCATTTTTTAGTGGTGAAGTGTAAACTTTAAATTGCAATGTCGTACTCACGCCACAGTAAACACCGCTTGCCGGTATTTTTCCAAGGTGAGGAAAGCTGCAAGAGCTGCGAACATGTCTAGGGAGACGACGAGGTGCTGACGTATGTGCCTGGACATAACGAATATATGTTGAGAGCGTTTGGAAAAAGAGTGAAGTGTTTCTTGAGGTTTCCTCCAAAGCTTGAAAAGTTGCTCGGGAGACCAGCCACTAGATCGACGACTGTGGAACCAAATGAGCCCACCCTGCCCCCAATCCCCTTCCCCTTCTCCATGCGTGAGGCCCCCACCACCGAAGGTTTAACACTCGCATCGATACCACACCTGCAGGATGAGCCAAGACCCATCTGCGGTACCCACTGTGAGAACTCCGTCCCGCCCACTACCATCTTCAGCTGATGACATTCCAGCACATCTGAGAGAATGGCAGGGGTGACCTACTCCGTCCCGTGCTGCTATTGTGATGCCGTCTACATTGGCGAGACCAAAAAACAGCTCCAAGAAAGAATTCGAGAGCGGATTGCAGCAATTGGATGGGGAGACTTACTTAACGGCATAGCGCAACATGAAAAACAACAAGCACATCAAATTGCCTGGAGTTTCACATCTGTATTTCCTCCTCCAATTCAATGCATGGTGGGAACTTATGGCTCTTGAATCACTAGCCATTCTTCATATCAAGAGACTAAAAGTTCCCCTCATGAATTTGACAGGAGCCTCCCATGTGTTGGAACAGACCGTACGATCGGATGTGAATAACAAACTCGACAGGCAGTGAGGCTTGGTTCTAAGAGAATATAGATTCCTGGTGCTCACACTAGCGCGTTGTTTGAAAGATGGTGATCACTGTTATGTAACGTTCGTTTGTTGTGCTTTCTGTGTTTTCTGATTAAGGCGGACGGCACTAAAACATCGCGGAATATTTAAAAGAGTAAACTTTCTGGAATTCTTGGTGAACGAGGTAAAGTTCTTGGTGGTAACATGGATTTCTTTGACTTTTGTTTAAAATAAGTCACTGTAAACGGCGGTTACCAATTTTCAAAAGCTTTTAGTTAATTTTGATACAGAAAAACCACGATTTAAGGAAATAAAACATTTTATGGTACCGTATTAAGAATAATGGCCCGGCTAACAAATATTATTGTGTGTGGGAACATCTTTTAATAATTGGCTCAGTGCACAATTCTGATCCCAAATAATGTTGAAATTGGCTAACTTATCAGTTAATAGCTGGTTGCATGTTGGCTAGTCCACGAACTCCCATGTTAATTTCCATAGGACCATTACTCTCCAGTAGTGAAGTATTCAAAAGAACTTCGGAATCGGATGAAACTAGCCATACAACTGCAGTACAACATTAACTCCATTCACTTCAGGTTTGTAGCCTCGGGGTGTCGCAGGATGGTATGAGTGGGCGCGAAAGTAACAAAATAGTTAGTATTGTAACCATTGTTGTCCTCCTGTCCGGTGTTTTTCAATTTTTGCAGGAGGTACAGATGTATGACAAGATTTAGATTAGGGGTTTGCATAACATCTCTGTAATGTGTGGTGCAGTGGCAACCCGGACCACTGCACTGTGACTGAGGTTGGCGCTAATGACAAGCTGTCGACGCGCCATTAAACCTCATTCCCCCCCTCCCATTGTTATTATTGTCGTTAGCATCTGTCATTGTCGTGGTATACAGGTCCTCGGCTCTGACATCTGTGATGGCACTAGCTGAATTCTACCTTAACATCAGCCATGCTATGACGATAGCTATCTGTGTCAGCTATGACGGCCCAGTGCAGTATTGTTAATGTGCACCGGTTACAGGTTTGCTGACTATTTTTACACACCAAAGCCACCCCCCAAAAAAAGAATAATACACAAACAGTACTTGACAAAAAAGGATTTATCACTAGAAAACAACAGTAAGCTTGGAGCAAGTTTGGGTACACGGGTATAGCTGCGAGCTCTGGGGCGTCCTGGTCCCAGCTGTACATCTCTGGCTTCTTAAGACCCGGGTTCGATCCTGGTGAAGGTAAGTGTATATGTACAGGTCTTTCTCCGGTTGTTTCCCGTCCGTTGTACAAAAGGTTCCTCCAGGTACTCTAGTTTCCTCCCCCTGCGACAAAAAATAACTGTCACGATGGTGGTTCCTTCCACTTAACATCTGCCACTTAGGCCTTCAAAAAGCCTCAATTTCCCCCCCCCCCTCCCTTCAAAAAGCTGTAGGCCTATTATAACGTCTATTCTGTTCTATTCTAATATTCGTTAAGAATATCGATCCAATTTGTAATTGAAATAAAAACACTTTTTAAAACAAATAAATCATTGTTTCGTGAACATTAAAATTGCGAATTGCACCAAAAATACCACAACTCACAAATTTAAAATTCACTGTCAACATATTTATGATGGATGAAGTGATTGAATAGTCAAAAGAAAAAAAAATGATGCATCAAAAACATAAATTGGTAAAAGGGCCACCAAGTTGGCAATGGTTCGGCCTTTCAAATATAGTGATATCAACAGACCAAAAAATTTCTTACTAATACTTCAGACGTTAAATTAAAAGAAAAAAACTTAAGCGTTGCTACGGAATGAAGTAATGGTCAAATTTGTTGTTTACCCTTCGAACTGATATTCATTGGGACAACCTGGCTAATTTGTTGGTCTGCTGATATCACTCCTTTGATGGACAACCATTCTCAGCTCGATATCCCTTTTACCAACTAAATATTGTGCTAGTGAGTATGGCTGTATACCGGTACCACTTCTACTGATTATATACAGATTCGCAAGATTTCTGTTTTACCGATGCCGATACTGATTTCATTCATCAAGGTGAGACTTTGTTTTGGCAGGGAACACGCAGTCCTCTATCAGCATTGCTACGTGCAGTACAGTATGTGTAAAGACTCACTAAAACATGCCGACACCGATACAAGGAATATATGCAGAATTACCAGTGGACCCTCACTGGTTAAGCATTGTTCTTTTTTTACAATAAAAAAAATACAGGGCGACAACGATCAAATCCAAAAAAACGGATGCTCAATTTCACCTCAACTTTCACTACACTCGTTACACCAGTGTCATACAAATTTTTGACTGACTGTTTGCCTCACTGGCGTCATCAGGCTTACGTACTCAACTTCATCGCTGCAGTCTCCCAGATTTGAATTTGAGTGCCCGGCAGAGCCCTCTGTATTTGTTCTCCTCTTCACGATTTCTGACGTAAAAGCATTTTCAGGGGATGGGCCTTAGCTTTTTCAGGGCTATTAACAGGCGATTTATGGTAGGTGCTCGCTTAGCTGCAGAAACAAGATGCACTTCCCAGTGTTAAATATTGGCTCATCTACTGCAAACGCGGCCATATTTTTCTAGTTTTAGTGGAATTAACTGAAGAAAACACAAAGCTGCAAGCAGTTAAAGCCACAAAATAAAACCAATAAAACCTTGATTAGTATAAAAAAAAATGCTTAAGCTTATAATATAAGGATGTATGCCTTAAAAATATTTAGTCTTACATACAAGAAAAAGACATGGAAACTCTTAATCCTTTGAAATTTGCCCACAGACCCTATTTATTTAGGTAGTGTTTAAGCCCAAATCCAATCGCGAAAATACACAAGAAATAATGAAGTACAGTTTTCTTTTCTCACTCACAATTTCAAAGAAAAGAAAGACATCTTCACCAATTTTTTGACATTCTGCAATCTGGAGATGAAGAGGTTCAGGCGATTCTCTTCATCAGATAACTACGGAAATTTCACTTCAGCACATCCATTCGTGTGCTATTTGAATCTGGGGGGTAAACGAAGCCTCCACTACTTGCATGGCTAATTCTCCACTTGCAAATAGTGGAGGTTATGCTTGCCGCCAGATTCAAATAGCAGACTAACGGACATGACGAAGTGACGTATCTGTAGTTGCCTGAGCCTGACGAAGACAGTCATCTGAGCCTCTCCATCTGCAGATTGCTGTCGAAAATTTGGTGAAAATATTTTTCTTTTCTTTGAAATTGTGCGCAGAATTGTGATACGATGAACCATGACTTTCAAAGTAATTGACATAACATTTTAAAAGTCACCTCGATGCACTTTGGAATATTTAATTCAAGTGACGCGACCCAGATTGAAAGTGGCGAACCAATCCGTTTCAACATAAACCTTACGTTATACAGTACATATTGATTTGTGTGCATTTGTTATTCAATCAGTTCCTTTATCTGATGCAGAATTGAGTGATTTTAATGCATTTAAAGTTGTTTCGTCACACCCGTTGTTGAACAATTGAACTGGTTTTTTTTTACTTTTAGATATACCACACATTTCATGATGAGGTTGATTTGTACCGACAACATTGGTGGAAATGTACTGGCCCTTGTCAAAAACGGCCACCATATTATGGAATTTTACGCCGTGCCACCAATCGTGCTCCAGGTCCTAATGACCCTTGGTGGAATGATCATCAGAAACTCTGCGGAGGATCGTATATAAAATTCAAGGAGCCAGAGGGGTATAAAGACCCCAAAAAGCGGAAAGGCGAGAGTGCAGTCGCAGGGCTGAATTGTAAGTGTATTGTATTTCATAGCACTAATTTATTCAGTTTAGTCGGACAAATTTAATCGGAGATATTGCGTAAGTATGACAGTTTGCGCAAACAGAGGTGTGCTTGATTTAGAATTGAGCAAGGAACATCGATACAATATGTGCCATTTTATTTTTGCTGTGCTCTCTGCCAGCTCTCTGACTTTTAAAGAAAAATATTCTGGAAGCTAACAATTTCTTATAAAATTGCCTCAATACTTATTTTTGCGTAGCCTATAACTTCTCTAAAAGATGCTGTTTTGTTAACGGCATCTTTCAGTGTACACTGAGATCTGTATTTTCGAGTAAAGTTCGTTGCTATTTCCATGACATTATTTTCAGCGAAAAAGCAAAAGTTGTGCATTAATTTTAACAAATTTTCTGCCACAAAATTAAACATTAAAAAAAGGAATACTGTAACCTGGTCTGCATTTTCAAAGAAATCCACATTTTTCAGGCAAATCTTTTTTTCCCGATTTCCTTATTTTCGGAATTCTGTGAAAAAGGATCCATATCATACATAAGTAGTATGCTCCTTAGCTGTTTAATTGACCTAATTGAATGTGGGTCTGTGTATACAAATGGTTCTTCAGTTTTAACTATGTATCTTCTACATCATTAAAATCATGTTGCTTGTGTGTTTTATTTGTTTGATCATTTACTCCTCTCGAAATAGAGTGGCTAAAAATATGAATAAGGTATCAACACAAAGGACAATGCCCTGGTTAGAGGAGTATACGACTATTTTCGTCATCCTTCGTGGGTCGTAAATGATCCATACTAAATTATTAATGAAACGCTACCAGATGCAGCAATTGTGCAACAATCGTTCTATAGTATGCAACAATACATGATGTCATCGATTGTTGACTAGCTTGTCCTAAATTTTCTAAATTAGTGAAACACTACCAACAATATGCAACAACAGCATCGGTACACAACGCGTTCATTCAATGGGGTGAGATAGAGAGGTGTGGTGAATTCTTAGTAAATGTGACAAATGAGAAGAGAATTGAAGAGTGGGCACAAGTTATTGTTTCCTAAACTGAATCCTTAGGAAAAATGTTTACTACACTCCGGTGATTGGTTTTTTTATGGAAAATTGATTGGTTTTTGTATGGAAATGTCTCTCAGCAGCATAGGAGTTTCATCAAAAAATATCTAAGCGAAGCGATATGTCGCCGAATGAGCGAGCTTTAGTGATCAACTTGACTAGTAACCTTTTAACTACCAGCCCAGTTAATGCAGATCCTGGCCATAAGACCCGTAGGAATTTTGAGGTGGACTAGGTTTCTCTTCAGATCCTATTAGGGCATGCCTAAAGGATGGAAAAAATCTTGGGTAGACATCTGGGAACCCGGGCTGAAATTTATAGGACGCTATTTTGTTTTTGCCATAGACCGCAATGGTTAACAATGATTTTTATTACTTATTGCCTTGTCAGTACATCTACAGTAATTATGACATGTTTTTTTTTCAGTATTCCTTACAACATTTCCTATGGTTAAGACCATCTTTACTTCTCCTAGACCACTCACTGTGTGTTTTAAGAGAGAAAAAAATAACAAAATTCGTAAAGAGCTGATCTCAACATCAGGAGAAGCATTGAAATTGTTGGATGCTTTTACACATGAACAGGTTCAGAATTCAGAGCAGTGCAGATAGCTGGAGTAATTCTTGTATCTAATAAATCTTTTAAAGAATCTCATAAGAGCAGATAGGAAGGGGAACTGGAACCTATTCATGCAAACAGTGAAAGATATCCTACCAATTTTACACATTTTGGTAGAGTGAACTACTTGGGGCGCATTATTCTTTGAGCAAATGATAAATCTTGAGACTAGTCATCCTGAGGTATATAAACGGTTAAAAAAAGGTCATTTTGTTGTCTGAAGAACAATGGAAAGTTTAATGCTGTGGGTGTCGACATGGTTCTCAAACAAACAATAAATCGCTCTCAGAAGTCAGCTGGCGGGATCATTGGCCAAACAAAACGGAAAGAATATATTGCAGAAATGGAGCTTACTTACCATGAAGTGCTCCTCATATACGAAAACCGTTTCAGTGGCTGTTGAAATTACGCCAGTTGATTATGAGCTGATAATGCATCATGAGTTAGCAGGGGCCTCAAAAATAAAATGGTAGACCACATCCAACAGATGTTGTAGTCCGTTGAATGCAGAAAAACCCATACATTGGAAAAGGTGAACTTAGGGTTCAAAATATTCTAAACCAGGGGATTGTTTCAGCATTGAATATGCCAAGAAAATGGTCGAATTTTTAACGACATCAAAAGCAATTTCCTTCATGTTTCGAGAGGAAAGGTTTATACCCCTCTCTAAACCTCATAAGAGCGGACAGGGAGGGGAACTGGAACCTCTTGTATCGGCACGTATTCACCAGTAAGTGCTCCCAACTTTTGTAGTGTAGCACGACCAGACAAGCAGACAAAAAAACAAACTGTGAAAATGGCATCAAAGTGCATATAAACTTTCAGAGAAAAATGATACTGCCAAGGAGAGAGGAATGACAATAGCAGAAATTCTTACATGCGACGTTTCACCTTGATCCTTATGAGATAAGAATGGTGCTACTGCCAAATCCAAGAAATCTCAACTCATATCTGAACTGGAAAAAAATTAGATACCACAGACAGAAATCTCTAAAAAGAGCATACCCTAAAAACCAGTGTTGTTGTTGATGTCATTGTGGAGTCGTCACTTGTGTGCTCCACAATGGCAGCCATCAATTTCATGTCAATATGTTAACCCTACCAAGATACCCCTTTAACTACTAATAGGCTCTTCTATAATTATATATTGTATTAAGTTGCATCACATGACTTCCTGTTATAATTGTATTTAAAGAGAAGTAAACAGGAAGTTCGCTGTCTTATCAGCTGTAGCCTACACTCTGGTAGTCCGTGTGTTTATTACCATTGGTGCCCACGCTGGGCTAAGGTGTGTCCCCGCCTAGGACATCACAGTCATGAATTAGTTTCGAAAGTTGCCAGTCAGGGATTTGAAGACTTGTTTATAACCCTTGACATTAATGTGAATAATGTCTGCAGATTCAGTCGTGTTGACCACGTTTTTGACAGCTGCCTCCAACCATCAATTAAAAATGTTGAGAGACCAAGAAGATCCTCTGTGGAACCAATACAGTTGACTTCCATTGCTAGCAATATGAAACTTCCTGTGAAAATGGAGACATTTTGGATGTCAAATGAAAACAAAAGTATGATTCAGGATGCCCTGAGCGAGTTTCTGAAGAAGGTAGCAACTAATCGGCAATTGGAAATTATGCTTAGTGGCGTTTCGCTTGGAAGTGTACTAATTCCAGGATTAGCAATAAATGATGCAAGTATTGCATGAATCAAATACACGCGTCAAGTAACTGTTGAGGAGGCTGATAGTATGTATTATTCGTCATGTTTGCCATGCCATTAAACAAGGGTTGCAACTGTGCTTACAAACAACACAGATCTGTTTGTCGTACTAATTCATTTCTACAAAGTCTGAAGGAAAATGGACTCTGTGAACTCTGGATGAGAAAGTCGACATAAGATATCATACCTATCCAACTCTTGTAGAAAAGATCGGTGCTATCACAGACTTCCTACGTGCTGCACATTTTCTTACAGGATCTTATATGGTAGGAACAAAACTGTCATCACTCAAGGTAGAACCAGAAAAGTATCTGCACAACTTTGGTCAGCGTCTTCCTCCGAGTGCTACATCATTTAAGCTTGTTGAGGAATGCCTAGTGAAGGCTGTAAAATCAGGTTCTGTGTGCAAGACATTTAACACACTTCGAAAGGAAATGACCACCCAAGCCAGTCTTCCAAACTTACAAAGCCTACCTTGCAGAATCTCTTTATTACGAGGTCACCAGAAAAGATCAATTTACGTGGTGTGATGATGGTCGAACCATTTAGCACCAACAGAGTTTGGACAATCAGTGATCATTTCGTCACTCACTGAATTTTTTTTTCACTCACGAGGATTCCTCTTTTGACTTTCACTTCTTAAGTTCGAGTCCCAACCACTCTTTGACTATTTTTTTTTACTGAAGTTTTCGTATAGAGATGCGTTTTCCGGGTGCAGTTAACTCTCGCTAAAGTCCTTTGACCCCCCCGCCCCCCCCCGGCGGTTTCTTTACTCGGTGTAACAAGGTCAAATCTTCGGCCGAAGCTACTAACTTACTGTCGTCTACCCATTGTTGTCAACCCTGCAAGATTACAGCCTTACCTAGCTGACCTCACTTCTTTCTGTGTTTCTTTGTTGTAAACATCTGTTTGTACCTCTTGATAATTGTACTACCGCTACTAATCTCTTTACCACGGTACTCCTTTTCGTATCCCTACTTTGTTTCCTCTTCGTTTGTGAACGTCACTCAGGAATGACGAATGTTGTGATGGCTTTTAGCCATGTCACTGCAAATGGCCGCCATTGAGGCCGAACTTACGACTTGTAAATTGTGCAAATTCCCACCTTTGTTACTATAGGATGATAGCCTTCCTTTCACAAGTCCTGCTCGTGTGCCTCTCTGCTGATCTAGTTCTCCAACCTGCTAGAACCCGAAATACCATGCACTACTGCATGGATGTCTTTGGTAGAAAGTTTTAAGCCCGTTGCTAGTTTGAAGATGTTCTTATCCCTTCAACCACATAGTATTGGAGCCAAGTTGCAATGGTGCAAGAAGTAGTGACGCAACCAAACCAGGAATAAATGGTTAATGGACCCGCATATGCTTTCCAGTTATGATCTCTTGTTGAAACTTGAATTTTGGAACTAGCACATTTTCAGGCTACTTTGCAGGACTACCCTTGGGCATTTTAGCTCTAGGCCCGTCTAGGACCGTACCACGCTCTGCCCCAATGAAAGGAAAATCGTAGCCAGCAATGCAGTTTGTGCGTGCCATCCCAATATTAATGAGCTGCCTGATGATGTGCTTCTTAACTGTGCTTGCAAGAGCTGTTATACAAAACGGTGTAGGTGCCGCAAAACATTGTCTCGTGTACGCCCTTTTGTAAATGCGGGGAACAAGTATAAAAGAGTGACTAAGAAAATATTAAGTTTGTGCATGGCTTGTGATTTATTTTAATGTAGCTAAGACTATTTTAATGTTTATACTTCAATACATGTCACCTTTTCCATTATTTTATGAACTTTTTGTGTTTTTTTCGTGTAAAAAAATACAATTAATGGTGCAGGAAGAATAAAAATAGTCTTACAGCATAGAAAACGGTATAAAGAATCTAAAACAACATGCCAGAATTCATATAAGCATACTTACAAGTTCAGAATATGACGAGATTCATTACTAGCCACTGCGCGTATTTGTCGAAAACAAAATGGCAGCCTATAAAATTTCTGCCCGGGTTTTCAGATGTCTACCCAAGATTTTTTCCATGCTTTAGGCATGCACTAACGGGATCTGAAGAGAAACCTAGTCCACCTCAAAATTCCTACGGGTCTTATGGCCAGGGACTGGACTAAGTGGAAAGCTGCACTCACAGGCCTACTTAAATATAAGCGAAAAAATGAACCATCTTCTACTTTGAATGTTCGAAATCAATCGATCACAATTGTAACGCTCAAATTCAAAAACAAAAATACACACTGTACGGTATTTTGCGAATTTTCGATAGGCCTAATAGTCCGAGTGGTGTTAATTTCGGTCTCTCCTATCTTCTTCAGGCTTCCTTTCTTGTGCTTGCTTCTGTTTTACCTTGTCATGAGTGCCAGTGTTTTTGAAAATGTGTACAAAGCACAAAATCGATTGGGACCAAACAACTACTCTGCTGGTGTCTAATAGTAAGAGGGATTTACATCTAAGAGGACTTGAATCGCTGGCGATTCAGCACTGTGAGGCGAGCGGACAACCACTCATGAATCTTCAAGGGCCGTCAAACCCTAACATCAAATTCCTAATCAGTAAAGAGTTGGGGGCACACCTCTCGCTCAAATGGGATCGTGCGAGCGTTAAGCAGACGACACGCGAGAAGTACAGTGGGCAACGGTTTCCACGCATTTTCAAAAACACTGGCACTCATGACAAGGTAAAACAGAAGCAAGCACAAGAAAGGAAGCCTGAAGAAGATAGGAGAGACCGAAGTTAACACCACTCGGACTATTAGGCCTATCGAAAATTCGCAAAATACAGTACAGTGTGTATTTTTGTTTTTGAATTTGAGCGTTACAATTGTGATCGACTTAAATATAAATACCTAAACATTATTATACAGGGAGAATAACGATTATTATAACGAGAGAATAATGATGATAGAAATGCAATGATGGGTGTGATGGGGGACGTTTAGACGAGAAAAAAGGAATGACCTTGAATTGATATTTCAAGGTCATCCTCGTGCTATCTTTTTGTCGTGTCGTGTCTCATTTGGAAGATAGCACGATAATGACCTTGAAATACCAATTTAAGGTCATTCCTTGTTTCTCGTGTAAACGTCCCCCATAACACCCTTCATTGCATTTCTATCATTATTATTCTCTCATTAGCCATTCACAGAATATCGGCTCGTAACACTTTAGTTGGATCACCCTGTATTCTGGGGGAAGGTGGAGCCATACATCATGGTTGTATTATAAACTGGTGTTTCCAAAACTAGTTCGAGTAGCTTCAAAAAGTAAGTAATTACCGTAAATCGTGGATTAAACGCCCATGGGCTTATGCAGTTAATTTGGCAAAAATAGGGGGGTGGGCTTTAAATCAACCATTATCAATTTTCTAACCTTTCTGGACATCTATTACAGAAAATTCGAAGCTTTTGAACGATCTCTTAAAGACCAATTTTTCCATCCTTTTAATTGCTGTGAAGTAGGGAGGAGGCTTAGGTGAGAGATGCCTTGTGCAGGTGCTAGGAGCAGGAAGAGCCCACTATTACTACAGGGAGGGTGAAGGGGCCAGTAAACATAGCAAGCAGTACTATCTTTATTCACATCATGTAACTTTTAGGTAATTTTTCGTAGAAAAACGACAATTTGAGGGGTTGGCTTTAACTCCAATATTTCATGATTTTGACTTTACAGCATTTTAGGGGGTGGGCTTTAGCTTCAACTGGGCTTTTAATACACGATTTACGGTATATGCAGCCTAGTAATGCCTCTAATTTTTTTTTTCTAATATTTGTGTGGTTATCTGAAAATGTAGACTGCTGCAACCAACCAGCAAATCGGCAGCCAGCTTTTAAACAAACAGCAGGACCACAAGAGCTGAAACATCAGCTGCTTCTGTGCCGAATTATCGGTCCATAGTACTCGGAGGGTTAGAACTGGTTAAGCTACTGACTTTTGATCAATGCCACCAGGAAGTTCTCGTTAAGACGATCAATTTACTGTATTAGAATTAGGGAAGGACAATACTCAAAAGTGTTCTTATGAATGTGAGCAATGAGCCTAGTTCGAGTACAAGTTGCATCCTCTGCTTTGGCTTGAACTTTTTAAGAACTTGATCCATGTGAAAATACTGTAACTTCGCCAATTTTTTACCCATTTTGACATCTTCGCGCCAAGTTAAGCAACAAACATCACATCAATTCAATTGTCGAGCTTGTAAACCATTGTAGCGTGACGCCATTGCGTCAGTGTCTTATACCTTGAAGCATAGTTGGGCACATTTCAGGTACTAAAATAATAAATAAAATAATGCGGTACAAAAGCTTAAATTGTGTTGAAATCGTGAGCAATGACCCACCTCACAAAAATTAACTCTTGTAGGAATGCCAACTAAGCTGCTTTCAATGCAAAATCGGACCCTCAATAACGTTGTAAATGTGTTTACTAGCTAGCTAGTCCGCTTATCCCCATGTTAATTTCCATAGGGTGATTATTCATCAATACCGAGATAACGAGAATGCTTCCAGCTATGAAATTGGATGAATGGGTGCAGTACAATACAAATTGCGTACCTTTTATGGTTTTGAGCCTGGCGGCGTAACGGGAATGGTGTGGGAGGGCGCGTAATAGGGATGTGCGATACTCGAAAAATTCGAGCCG
This sequence comes from Lithobius niger, assembly GCA_023313725.1. Taxonomy (NCBI): domain Eukaryota; kingdom Metazoa; phylum Arthropoda; class Chilopoda; order Lithobiomorpha; family Lithobiidae; genus Lithobius; species Lithobius niger. The sequence goes on from JAHWFP010027423.1 coordinate 83,920, forward strand.
AGCCGAGTATGAAACTTGTACTCGAACTCGGCTCGCTGCTTGCGTCCAAACTCGAAAAACTCGAATCCGGCGAAAATGCCATAACTTCGTCAATTTTTCACCGATTTTGACATTCCAATATACCAAATCGATCGTCTCGATGAGAGTTTTCCAGTGGTGCAGATTAAAAGTCAACAACTGAAACCATTTTCAAGTTACATCCTTAAAACTAGAAAACCATGACCCACACAGTCAACTAAGCACCATTTTTGTTCCTATTATCCTAACAAATTAAAGGGAAACTTGCCAACAAAATATTTCCATCAAATACTCGAACTCGGCTCGATACTCGATTCTTCTGTTTCAAACTCGGCTCGGCTCGACTCGAATTAAAATTTTTCTACTCGCACATCCCTAGCGCGTAAGTACAAAAATATTGTTATAACCATTGTTAGTATTGTCGACTTCGTCTCTCATTGGACGGCCAAAGTTCGGACAATGAGAACGTGTATACTGACGTACGTGCCTAGACACAAACTAGTGTATCACGATAAATCTAAACAATGTTGCAAAGAAATTGTATTCACGTCCAATTCACGAAAAATAAACCAACTGTAATAACAAAGTCAAAAACTGGTAAAGAAGCCCCCAAGTTGAGAGTGGTTCGACCCTTCAAAGGAGTGATATCAACACACCAAATTAACTAATTAAAACCAAACCAAAAACCTATAAAGAGGTGACTAAGTTGTGAATGGTTTGGCCTATAGGCAAAAGATAGTAGCAAATTATTGAAAACCAATTTCTTGTTGAAGTGGCACTTTATTACACATCTGTACTGTAGAGGAGTTAAGTCAATACACAATTTAAAAAAAAGGAGTGATATCATATCAAAAATCAAAACTGGTTAAAGGGGCCGTCAAGTACCGAATGGTTCGGGCCTTCAAAGGAGTGATATCAACACACCAAAACATTCGCCAACTTAATCGCACCGAATAATACTTTGGACGTTAAATGAAAACTTGAACATTGCTACCGAAAGTAGCAATGTTCTAGTTTTCATTTAACTTTCGAACTATTAAGCAGTGCGATTAACGTGGCGAATGTTTTGGTGTGTTGATATCACTCCTTTGAATGGCCGAACCATTCGGAACTTGGCGGCCCCTTTAACCAGTTTTGGTTTTTGATATGATTACCCTATACCAAATTGATCGTCTCCACTGAAGCAGATAAAAAGCCAGTAACTGAAACCCGTTTTAAGTTACATCCTTAAAACTAGAAAAACACGGCCCACGCAATCACTTAAGCAACACTTAGTTGTTACTAGCTGACAAATTAAAGAAAAACTTCCCAACAAAATATGTTCACCAAATACTCGAATTTGGTTCGATACTCAAATCTTTTATTGCAAACTCGGCTCGACTTGGATTCAGATTAATCTACTCGCACACCCCTAATTAGAATCTCAAATTAGAAAAACTGAGGGTTCGGCTGTGTTGCTTTGGTTGATACTCATAATCACAAAAACTTAACAGCAAATCTAAGATTCACACTTCAAAATGTACAACCAAAATTGTTCGAACTTCAACTAAAACTTGATAATTTTCGACAACACTTGTACTGGTTGTCTTCCTCAGGCGACAGTCGAAGAGACTTGCACCATATTGTCCACACTTCAGCACTCCACTACTCCAACGAACTTTCTTGTTGTAGACATTTGAATTTTCCTCCCAACCACAGCTGGCTTTGAGTCAGGTGTGAGCCGCACTAAGACCTAACTAAGTCCAACTGTGGTTGGGAGGAAAATTCAAATGTCTACAGCAAGAAAGTTTGTTGGAGTATTGAGTGCTGGAGTGTGGACAATATGGTGTAATTCTGTTAGTCTGTCACCTGAGGAAGACAACCAGTACAAGTTTTAGTTGGAGCTTGAACAATTATGGTTGTGCAGTTTGGGAAAATTCGAAAAAATGCCGCGTAGCAATCTACTTTGAAACATGGAAGACGTTGGGCAACAACAACAAAACACGCAAAATTTAAAATTCATCATAATAGTTCATACTGTGAATTTTCGACGAACCACAAAAATCACAGGAAAACGATGTTAAAAATTACGTAGCCGTTTTTACTCTAAAAATTCAAAAATTAAAAAAATTCTGGGAATTATTAAACACAATTTGAGAATGAATACTGGTATGGTATTTGTGTTCTGAAATTGTGCGTAATAATTCCCAGAACTTTCTAATTTTTAAATGAACTTTCACAGTAATAATTAATCGCTACCGTATTCTCTGAAAATTCGTCACATGAAATCGAAAGTTCAATAAAGAAATACAGTACGCACTATTTCTGAAAAACTAATGCTATTACCAGTATTCCTCGCAAAGTTTTGATAGACTGGGAACGTCTAGTGTTATCAGGCACTACTACAATATTGAAAACACATTTCCACATTTTCTTCCTCATTTGAACACTGCGTTCCAAAACGGTGTGGCGTTGAAAAATCTTCTCTCAGGAGAAAACAGTCCCGGGTTTGAGGGGCTTTGTGTATTCATAAGGAGTCAAGTTCCCCTTTTGACAGACATCTGAGAGGACTGGAGTCACTCGCAATCCAGCAACATTTTGGGGAGAAAAGCACTCCTTAGGAACACACAAGGCCCCTCAAACGCAGGAATCCGTTTTCTTCTGAGGGAAGATTTCTCAAGAATGCTTACAAATCGGAAGAACCGGGCAGCCTAACAAATACCGGAGGCCACACCGTTTTGGAAGTCTGTGTTCAAATGACGAGGAAAAGTAGAAAGCAGTTTTCAAGTTTGTAGTAGTACCTGATGAAGATAGACTTCCCCATTCTATCGAAAATTTGCAATGAATACTGGTTGTAATATTATTTCTGAGATTGCGCATATTTTATTCCTGAACTTTCGATTTCTTAGGAAACGATGCTGTGTCCTGCTAAATGTTCATCTTCCTCAGGCTTTCTCTCAAGCGTCAGATGTTTTTGTTGAACTACATCGGTTGAGTTGGACCGTACCTGCAACGTGCGTGTTTGAAATGCGCTCATCGCAGTACACCCCAACTCAAACAATGTAGTTCGACAAAGACGATGACGAACTTTTAGCAAGACACAACATTGTTTACCTGTTTATTTCGTAGTACGAAGTATTGTAGCCGACTTCAAAATGTTACATTTTTGTTGCTGTTGCCTAAATGGCAAGGTATCACACTTTAACCGGTGAATGAATTGGAGCCACAAGCCAAGTTCGAGTACAAACTGCATTCATTTTCAAGTATTGTACTTCCCTAGTGGTTCTGCTAGTAAGTAAAACGTGTTCCTGAATATTTATCTGTTTAAAAGTCTTGGGTTTTAAATTTATCACGCATAGAAAAAACTTTCACCCAATATTTGAGCAGAGACAAAAAAAAATAGACAAGGTGTATGATTGCTTTCTTTCTTTGCTTTTAATTTATTTCAGCTCCTAAGAAATACAAAGGACCTACTCAACAACTGATTTCACCATTTTCTGGAAAAGGTCACATACTTGGCAGTGCTTCTACTACAGGTAATTCACTTTTTGGAAACATCGCCAAGCCTACCAAAACACCAAGCGAGGATAATCGGAATTTGCCTAATTTGTGGAAAAGTTTTACCCCGCCACCTATAAAAGGACACGATGAAAAGCGGCAACCAAACGTAGCATCTCTTCCTTCAGCAAATACTTCACCAAAATTTTCACCCTCGCACAACACAGTGAATACAAATATTGTAACTTTCGGCAGTAGGCAACCTTTAGGCAGCAGTCAAGGTACAAGGCTGAAATCCAACTCGTCATCTACTGTGACAATAACACAAAGAAAACCGCCTGCTACCGCTACATCCCCACGTTCTACTCCACCTGCTGCAAAAGGAGGTAACTCAAAGTCTCCTGTCACCAAAAAGCCTGGTAGTCCAAGTAAACTTCAAACTTTAAGAGACATGTTTACCAAAATGAATTCCCGTTCTCCTCAAAAACGATGGTCGAACGGTAAGATACGAGGTTCGAATTCTATAAGAATTGAATCTAGTAGTGGTGTCAAGCTGGGCGAATCACCAAAAAATTCAGACCGTTTAAATTCAGTCAAGTGGTCAGTACCAGGAAGTGTGATGCAGAACAAGGATTCCAGAATTGTTAATGTTGAAACGGGCAAAGCTGTGGGCCGCAATAATTCTACAGCACTCAGTGCAGCTGGTTCTCCTAGACAACAAGATAGTGTAATGTTAAAACGATCACCCGACGGCATAAAAGCTTTGCAGTCCAGTAACAGACTAAACACAAGTAATACTAATGCAGATGTAGTACCTAGAAGTGTAAGTGAAATGAGGGACAGTAGTGAGAGGACTGTGTCTTGCCCCGTATGCCACGTGACCGTTTCTGAAAGTGACATAAACCAGCATTTAGATGTATGCCTAAACACGTAATTGCTGTGGAATAACATGCCTCCTTTTTTATCTTATGAATTACACATTTTTAACATAACATATTAATCGGGGCTGCACCAGTACCAATTTTTTACGACCTGATAATGATAATGGTTGAGTACTAGGAATTTTTTTATTTGGTCCGAGATAAGCTTTACAGCTTAGCTCTCATCTTGGACCAAAAAATCTGAAGACATTGAAAACTGACAGAAGTGATCAGATATAATTGGAGGTATAATTTAAAAATGTCAAATGCCGATTTTGTCTTTTGAGCGTTTCCATCACTTTTACTAAAACATTCCATTAGACACGTTCAGTCTCAAAATTTAAATATAAATATCATCCAATAGTTGTATATTTTCAAAAATTTCAATTGGTCTGAAGGGGTGTTGAAGCACTTCCTGTGATCGTCATCAGGTGTTTTGAAAACATATTTTTCTTCTACTGACTACATCCGTCCTGTACCGCGACAATATTTTCCACGGCCATCAATCACAACATTCCGCGGAAACAAACTGTTGTTTTCCACAGCGAATTACAAAACGTTATATCAAGGAGAAAAAAGCTACATTTTGATTTCAGATCGGTCGCTTTACTGATGTAGTTGAATGTTCACAACAACCATGAATTCATATAAAAGTTTAAATTTATGCCTATGCCTGCTATTTTGAATACCTAATTGTAAAAAAAAAACCAATTATAACACAAAATCCATTAAATCGGCGAGTATTTGGGATTAACGCGATTGCTGCGTTTTTTTAAAATGGTCCCACATGTGGTAAGGTTGGCATAACACCAAGAAATTTGAAGCTAAAACAATTACTGTTAATTCCGCGACTTGTTGAAAATTGCGGAATAATGGAAAATCATTGTCCCTGATCCTGCACTGCTCATCAACATTAAAAATTTGCCGCAGACGTAGCCCTCTGTACTTGTCAGTCTATGCACTCCACTTATTCAAAACGCGTTTGTTTACAACCTCATGCGCTAAGACTGGACATTGGGAGTGGCAGTTAACTGGATATTCGTAAGGCTTTCATTGTCACCCAAGTGTGTCTGGGTGACGAGTAACTCCAGTCTCCCTTGGTGACGATCTTTTGCTGACTTTAAGACGAGCAAGGTGTGTGTGCCGTCCCACGTTGATGAGCTGTACAGCACGGATGTAGTCAGTAGAAGAAAACTTAATCAAAACGCCTGACGAAGCTTGAAGGAAGAGACTCGTCACCCTTCAAAGCAATCGAAAATTTGAAAATACCAGGACAGAGTTTATGTTTAAATTTTGGGATTGATTGTTTGTTATGGAACGTTTTAGTAAAACACTTATTTAATGAATTTGCCAGAACTCTGATGAACACATCAGTCAGTGTTTCTAATCTTCTTGAATTGTGTGTGAATGACGAAGGTGAAGGGAGCGAATGTCACCGAAAATTTAAAAAGAGGATTAGAAACATTGACTGATGTTTTTTTTCCGAGTTATAGTAAATGTGTTAAATTAGTTTTGGACTTCCTACAAAAATTTGAAAAATGAAAAATGTTAAATGAAATTTTTTTATTTTTGTGAATTATTACGTATTATTAATTTTCTTCCTCAATTTCAAAGTGTCTTTGTGTGGGGAGTTTTTTTTTTTTTGGTTTTTGGTAAATATCTGGCGAACGATAGCTATTTGTTAAAATTAGCACCATTAAAAAGCGCTCTAACAAGCAATTATAACATCAAAATCTGTCAGTTTTTGAACATACACTTACTGTAATTATCGTTACTTGACAATTTTACTGATCCTGCTAGATGATACCGATGCTTCCCGATATCGTGTCATTGGTGCAACCTTGGTATTAATATAACTTCAAGCATGAATCATAAAGATGCATAACCATTTGTGTTGTATCTTGCACTTAGCTTTAATAAAATATAATTAGTATAATTCCCGTCTCTTCATATTAGTAAATGAGGGTTAGTAAGGTTTGCCTTCAAGTCTCCCACGTTATTTCAAAAATGTTTATTCGCAATATATTTGCTGATTTTAATACCATAAATCGCCTTATGGTATTAAAATCAGCAAATATATTGCGAATCGCCTATTCAACGCCCATGGGCTGTTAAATTAATTGGATGCAAAAAGGGGGGAGGGGTGAGACATAACACAGTTATGTTTATTTTTTCAAATCTTACCATGAAGTGGGAGTTAGGCCTAACTCCATTGCTAAAAATTTCACTTTTATGTGATCATTCACGTGTATGATCTGGGTTCAGTATAGCATTAATGCAATGCCCTTATTCTCATTTGTTCAGGAATTTAAGTTTAATAATTTGCTAGTTTATTTAGTTTTTCTTCGTGTATGAATATTTAAGTTTTTTGGTGTAGGAAAACCACAATTTTAGGGGATAAAACATTGATTTTCTTTTATGTATGAAGCTTTTAGTTTGGGTGATGGCAAAGTCACCGACTTTAGAAAATTGGTTTTGCTTTTTTTTGTAAACCGCCCCAGCCCCAATTTCATTAACTGCATAGCACATTGGCATTTAATACACGATTTACAGTAACTTTCACTGATGCTAATGCTTTCTTCACTGACACCACATTGGGGTTTATTTTGGTAAACTTAAAAAGGACAGTGTCATTTGCAGAAAAGTTACCTCAGTAACAGTGGCTTTTATGTCTCTTTGTAGTTGTACTGAACAAAAATTATAAAAACTACAAATGAAAAATTCACTGTGTCAGGCATGATGACCAAGCTTGTTGCTTGCTCGGAGAGAATTGTATTTATATAGCGGCCATGCTCTGCATCTTAGGGTGAATGAACCAAGCCACAGCCCGGACTCTGCTTACCTATACAAAACCCTGGTACGTTGATGACAAGTTGTTGCATTGCTGCTAAAAATGCTTAGCCTACTTAACGGAGTAAGACAAGTAGACTACTCTTTTAATTTAAGTTAATCACATTCAACAGAATTCTTGATCACGTAGAGAGAATTTATTTCAAACTTTAAAACTATTCTATCAGTTTGCCAGCGATGCATGGAAGGGTTGGGTGGTCCAAGGGGACCAGCCCCTAGCTTGAAATCTCGGATTATAAAGCAAAGTTTCATCGTAAAACAAGTACCGCAATTAGTAAACAATGAAAACGGGCGAGCATGTTAATTCTTTGGCCAGCAAAAATCTGAAATTGGCACAGTGTTGCCTTGACTAACAATTTGTTCTGCCTGGAAATCTCGGCGGCAAGTTTTAATTGGCATCATGCACGAAGGACAGGTTTTTTTTTTCACATGGTACGGATCGCTCAAGCCAAAGCGATGAACTGGGGTGGGGGGGTACGGAATACCTGCGTGTTGGGCAGTGCGTCTGTTAGCCTTGCTCTTGGGATTATACTGCAACACTGTATTTGGGGAGAGAGAGATGGGGCAGTGTGTCTTATCATTAAGCATATGATTACGCATTGACTGAACCCAAAAGGTACTTATTGTTGTAACTTGTTTGGCATGGAGATTGAATCAATGTGTGCAAAAAAAATGGTAGTGGCAGTATTTAATCAACTACCCATCCAAATTCAACTACGTATAGCATAGGGGAGGGAGGTGAGGGACAGGTAGAAGAAGGGGGAGTATTGCAGGAAGGAAAATTATTAGTCACACCGAACAAGTAAAATTACCTTTCAAACCACGCATAATGTGTCATAATGCTAAAAAATGGTAAAAAAATAATTACGCTCCAACCCCAGAATCTTCAGCCTTTGTGGCTCAAGACCCTAGTTGTGGAGGTAACAGTGCTCCTGACACCCCTAGCTGGCCTTTTCGCCCTCACCCTCCAGAAAACGTTTCCTGGCTGTGACATTGCAGTTCGGCCAACAAAACGAGACGCCTTAGTTGTACATTTTTGATGGACTACCAAACAGTTATTTTATCAAAACATACTTTCAATTAAACACATTTACTTGTGTAGTTTATCATCAGCATTTAATTTTAAAATTTGCAATATGTCCTGCGCCGGTAAAACGCATTTCCCGGCTGGTTGTATTGACCCAGTCCACAACCATCAATGGCAAAATTGCTGTACTAACTTCACAAGTTCACAACAGAGCCACTCATGTGTCGTTTAACTTTAAAACAGTTGCTTAGCCTACTGGATTTTAAAATCCCTTCATTGCTGGATAAAGATAATCAAACCAGTGTATTTAAATTTTGTACCATATATTCGTATGTGAAAATACGAAGAAAAAATTAGTAAGGTTGGCCTACTGTATGTATATTATTTCACGTGGTATCGACATTTTCAAAATAGTATAGGCTTCACATCAAGGACACCTACTTTGTCCAGCAAAAAAAAAACCCTCCCACTTTCACAGCTCATCAACTTCACGTCTAGGTAATGCAGAACTCCCTCAATTTCCTTCCTAGACGTGAAGTTGATTAGGTGTGAAAGTGGGAGGGCTGTGTTTGTACCTAGACATGAAGTTGATAAACTGCTCCAAGTTCAGCCATACAAGCATTAATTGCTTCGGCTGACATAAGGCTCGTCAAAATAAAATTAAAAAAATTATAAACTGTCCGTTGCTTCGGGGCCAAACAACCATGGTTGGAGTGGAAGCCTCATTAGCGATTCTGCCCGCAGTTTCACCAAGTGAGGTTCGTTCTTCGAGCGAATTGGGTGAACTTTCCCCAGAAGGAGATGACGATGATGAGTAAGTCTGATGGGGACCGTGCTTCACAAAGTAGAGTCCCACCCTTCCGCCGCTCAGCTCGCAAACGTGCTACCCCTGCAAGGTACTGAGTTAATTTTGTGTTACCCAGCTGCTCAGCCTAAGATAGCAGGTGAGAAAAAGGTTGTTGTCCAGAAATCTGATTAGTTGCTTGTGCTAGTGATGACTACCTTCCGTTCAGTGAGCTACCAGACATTGACTGGCCTTATGCTGACAGACTGTAGTTTAGCTTGTGTGTTCTAAGCAGCCTGGAAATAGTGAATATTTTTTTTTTGAACTGGTCTTGTATTCCATCAATTTTTTTTTAAATCTTTACTTTGCTGTGCCCAATGCCATGAAAAGGTTTTCTGAATGGTAGTCGGTTAGAGGTTTGCTGTGGTGAACTCACGGATTGCGATTGTTACGTAGCCTAAGGCTTCGACAAGTAATGAAGCCGGGTTTGGTCCCACATAAAATAGTATGGTGTAGCCTGTTCTAAATGAACCAGGGCTGGTAAAGCCTCGTAGGGTTTGTCCTTCCCAATAACATCTTTGGAGCTGAATCTATGTAGCTGGCACTAAGATTGCTTTCCCCAATTGCTAGAGGAGTTGTAGATAAAGTTATATCCCGAGTAGCCTATGGTTTGTGGACAGTGTTGACACGTATCTTCCTGAACTTTGGGTTTTTGTCCTTACCCAAGAGTGTAGTTAATACTATTTTTTTGTTGTGGATCTGCCCTAAAATTTTGTAGATTCTGTTGTATTAATAACGAAAAATTCCTAACAATATCGCTGTCAATTGTAATTTAGGGTACAACGGAACTGAAGAACATTATCACATCTCTGGTTAGACGGTGGCACCGATTTTGACCTATTAATCAACATCAATTGTTTGCATTAAGGCAGGTGCCATTTAAGCCCGCCCTGTGACGTTATTTGATGTTTTTTCTCTTCTTGACAACTGACTGTAGGCTATTTTTGAGGGATGAGGACTGTCGCGAGGTAATATCCCCCCCCCCCCCCCCGGTGTTGCTCACCTCGTTGGGACTGTTGTCATTTGGCAGCGAGCCGCGTTACTCGGAGCTCGAGCAGCAGGATGCGTGACAGGTGCCGACTCAGGCCCGCTGGCTTCCAGCCCTGTAAGTGTTTGCAGTTACGAACTTGGACTGAGTTAAATCTGTGGCCAGAGTTTCCAGTCGGGGGGGACGATTCCCGACAAGAGGGTTACGTTTGAGCCATATGTGAAGCTGATAGCGACGGTTCTGCTATTCCGTATGCTTCTGGGCACCCGAAGGAACAGCTTAAAGCACTAGCACAAAATAAGTTTGTCCGAATGGTTAGACATGCAAGTAAGAGAGCGTTGGCTGGTCCAGACTTAAGAGTGAAAGAAAGGTTTTTAAATCTAGGTTATCCTGGAGAACTCCTAAACCATTTCAGAAAAGAGGCGAAAGAAAGAAAGGGGAGAGGAAGAAATAAGTGTATAGAAGAGGCCCAATAGTAACTTTGACATACATAGAGGTAGCAACAAACAAATTTTCAGAGAATTTTGAAGAAAGAACATTTTGCCGGCCCCCAGCCAGGCCGGCTAAAAATGGTATCTTTTGCTGTAAAAAGTGCATTACCTGTCAATTTATTGCATTGTTGTCTCTACGATGCTGCTCGATGCTTGAGACTTGAATAGCTGTGTCAGGGACCCTACCGCGCATGCGTAGTCCTCCCTATAAAGGATGATGGCATGGGCGGCACATCATCTCTTTGTCCCTCATATGGTTAAAAGGTGACACGAGAGGGGAGGCAGGGTAGGCCTAAGGTAATGCACTTTTTACAGCAAAAGAAACCATTTTTAGCTGGCCTGGCTGGGGGCCGGAAAAATGTTCTTTCTTTGGCTGTAAAAGTGCAGTACCTGTCAATTTATTGCATTGACACGCCGACCTCGTCAAATATGGTGGCGGGCACCTTTTGACTGAGTCCCTGGGGTTTGAAGCTGCTGTTACCCCACACGAAGATACCCTGACTTTCACTATTCGGGTGGTGTGAGTTTGTTGGGATCGTTGAGGGAACATACATATGCACAAAAAATTTTCTGTAAACATGTTTGTTACATGTTTAAGTTGAGGGTCATTGGTTGATCCTATAGGCATAGTTGTATCCTTAAATTTGTGGGTGGAAGTAGAAGAATCCATCTCAGAGTTGGGGCGGGCGGAGGGAGTTCCCTTTTTTTTTCTTGGCGGTTCGGAAGAGATGAGAGGGGTTTCTGTAAAAAAAGAGGTCGTACTTTTTTTTTTTTAATTCGGGTGAAAGATTGGTCTACCAGTGGGGAAGAGAAGAGATTCCCGCTCTCCCCCTTCCCTCCCCTGTTGGGGGGGCCTTGAGGGCCTGTCATATGAGAGGGAAGGCGGAAAGGTTGGGGTTTTCCTTTGTGGTTTTTTTTTTAATTTTTTATTTTTTTAAAGACTGGTGAGACTTGGGAGTGCTCTTAGAAAGAGGAGGGGTTTCGGAGACCAAAATGAAAACCCCTGGCTTTTTCCCTACAAGGGGAGCAGGGGATTTCAGAAGTTGGAAGGGATGAAAGGGGGGAAAGGTTTGGGTGTAAAGGAACGAAAGAGACATTGTTGTCGTATTGCCAAATTGAGAATGGGCTTAGATTGTGGGTGTGTGCTGTAGACGCAATTGACTTCCAGGCGTCACGGATTGTGAGTTGGTGAACTTTGTTTTCGGTGGACGGAGGAATGGTTGGTGTTTCACTGATATCCGGTTCGATGTGAGTGACAGGTCTGGAAGGTAGTTGGTGCAGTTTAACACGGGGATCTATTGGGGAGGCAATGTCAGGGTGTTGAAAAGGTCCTGGTGTTTTGTAAGATGGTTTCCAATTGTTTTCCCAAGTGATGCGAGGGAGTATCTAAGGGCAACAGACTAATGGTTCGGTGAGGCCTTTGTGTGGTGGTGGGGGGGAGGAAATCCATTTCCTCTTCAAAGACTTGTAATGTGTGGGACGTAATTTGAAGGAGTTGGGATGCGTTTGCGGATCGGAGCCTGTCAATTTCACATTTAAGGTCTGCGATTTATGTTAGTTGGCAGGATATTCGTTTTTGCCACGAGCGTAAAATGGGTTTCAAGAATAGGCAGTTAATGTCAAGTTGAACTTTGGCATTAGGCTTTAACTTGAGCTTGTGCTTAATGGTCCGAAAGATCTCTTTTTGGTTAATCCTCATTGGTTCTTCCGATTCGGAACTGAAGAGAGACTGCGGGGCTTCATTTGTAGTTTTGTCCGAAGGAGGCAGTTCGGGGTTAGTTTCCTCGGAGTGGGATGGTGAAATGCTGTGTGAAGGAGACATGAAAATTGGGGATGGAAGGTACACGTTGTCTTTGCAGGGGGAGTGAGGCGTTGTGGGCACCAGATTTGTTTCTTGTTCGTCATGGAGGGGTTGGACGTCGTCGGGAGAGGGAGATGAAGGGTTGTCCGTTATAATGTTAAATTCTAGGGGGTCTTCGTGTTCATCCGGTGCTTCAATTGGATTCACATTGATGTCTAAATGGTCTGTTTCTGAGGAAGGGAAAGAGGGAGAGTCGGTTGACAAGGGGAAATTTGCCCAAGACTGTTGTGACATGGGCGTTGCAACGTGGGATGACATACCGTGGTTGCCTGGGGTGTTTGGTGGGTCCATGGAAGTGATTGTGGCACTTGTCATCTTGTGGGTCTGTAGTTTCCTTGGGTTGTTCAAGGGTCAAACGGTTCATCTAATGTTTTCTGCAGCGTGTAGATAAGAGTTGAAGGGCGGAGATCACTTTCCACTGTGCGAACGGGATTCCGACACATGTTGGGCAAGGATTGTCAAAGTAGTTGCACAAGCGATGCCGATGGCAGACCGTGGAGTGTGGGTCTTTCCGGTTGGGGTTGTTAAGTCCTGGGCACTTACACGAACCTGGGTCTTGAATTGTTGGAAGTCTGTTCACATAAGGGTCCGCAAGGGCCGGGGCAACAGGTTTGATAATTTTCACCATTGGCCCTACAGGGTACTAACAAGGCAGACGCGACGACAACAAAGATGTGCGGAAAAGGCGGGAACAGACGGGAGCCTAGATTTGGAGAGACTGCGGGGCTACCATGAAGTGACGTCTGTTGCAATAGCAACAGAATTTAGCCGTTGGCCGGAAATTCTCTCTTTTTCGAGTATAGGCTTCAAACTTTTTAACATCGTACACCTCCATTACAGTCATTTTTATAAAAAAAAAAAAAAATTCACACCAACAGTTTTAATTGTAAATTAAATCATTTTAAATGACTTTAATGTCACCACACTTGAGTTACATAATTTTACTGTACGATTCTTTCTTGACAATAATTTCAAACCATTACGATGTTCCTCACCCGTATTGTACTGCACTTAAGCTATTTTTAGGGACAGGTCAGTGTTATTGAATGGGGGAGGGGGGGGGGTAATTTTTATTTTACGGTAGTTGTGGGGAAATGAGCAAACCGTGGATAAGGCCATACAAAGTTAATTGCTTGGTTTACAGACGTGTGCGGATGCCTTAAATTGTTAAGGATCAAAATTTTTTATCTAAATCTTGGTTATAACCCACTAAGGTTTCACATTTTTTACTGATTTTGACATTCTTCTACATGATTTTAACCGGCTTGAAACAAGCCATTCGATGGTGCAAATTTCAAGCTTCTGTGTCAAACCACTAAGCAGTTATTGGACAAAAAAATGGTAAAAAAAAAAACCCATTGAATCGTGAATACTAAATGACAACATATTAGCAAAATAATATATTTTTTTATGCTGGCAACATACTCTAGGTACATATAAAAACACATCAAGTCAGTTAAATCGAATGAAATGTCTGGTTGTACGGTGCTTCTATTTGCAGCTTCAATTTGCAACCTCAATTATTGTAAACCAAACAAATTCTTTTGCGGGGCCTACATTTAACTTTTTCAGAACTGCGTAGCAAACAAACACACAGTCACACCTGAACAAGGTTGTTCTAATACTAAATAACAGAATAGGAAATAGGGGTTAAATTTTTTCATGATGGGGGGGAAGCTGAAAATGGTTTACACCCCCCCCCCCCCCCCCCCCCCGTATATATTGACTCATCCCATAGCACTGGCAAGTATGCAACCTCCTTTATCGACATGATACCATATTGGCCTGATTATAAAATGACTCGGATATAAGGAGCCGAATTGCAGTTTCGGCCTGACAAATTTTTAAAAAAAAATGTGTGAGATTGGAAGGCTTTTAAACCTTAGATTCTGGTAGTACCACTACAGTATGCTCTATTCATAATGAACAATCTGGTGTGCCAAAAAATGGTTCTTTATACAGATATTTCTTAGAGCAGAAGGTTCTTTTACAGCAAACTGTCAGTAATGTGATTACAAAGTTCCTTAACGAGTGTAAACACCTAACAAATAAAATCGAACTATTGCTGTTTTCCGATTGTACTCTGAAGATAGTGTGCATAAACTGTAGTTTTACATTTCCATGAAAAATAGTTTTAATTTTGGGTTGTGGTTGAGATATGCCTTTGTCTTCTGATAAATTCATCTTGTTTTTATGGATGACACAATGTTTTTTAGTTTCTTTAAGGATGGTTTTTAGTTTTGAAAATACGTACACACATTACACTGCAAGAGTTAGGAAAATTGAAGCATCAAAATAAATACGCACAATCTCACAACGGGTAGAAAAATCTATAAATTTTCCGCAAATTTTCGACAGTTTGCCTGGAGGATGATGAAGTACGTCTCCCAACTGTCATCGTCAGGCTCTATTTTGAGGTTTTACTGCTGCTTTGAATCACATCAGTCCGTTTGTTTACCTTCGACCGCGCGGCGGCTCGGCCGTGGCCTCTTCCAGAGGAGGAGAGGTACGTATATACCGACCGTAAGTTTTTTTAAATGATTAAGATAATGGCGTTTCCTTTCATTTCCAATCGAAATGAAACTTTGGTGAGCTTATAGTCGCTAGGGGGCCATTTGCATGCACGTTTGATTGACCTTGACATCATACACGCAAATTCGACCGGATCCCGTTATCTAGGACGAAATCGCCATTGTCAGACAAAATCTGACAAATCATTTTTTTTTTGTACTTACACTTTTAAAAACGCGCTTTTAGTCGGACAATTTTACCATATCGCCTATTAAACCGTGGTGGACCGTAACTTTGCCAGAACTGTTAATAGGTGATTTATGGTATGATCTGGATACCAGACAGTTTGGTAGATTTCGCAATTAGTATGTGTGTATGATATATCCGTTCAAGGTCCTCACGTTTCTAAGTTTTTACCCTAGCGTCGTAGGCCACTCGTGTACATTTAAAAGATGTTGGAACGTTAACCAGTACAACCCAAAAAGATGGAACAAAAACCAGATTGAGCTCGATTGAATTTGATCCATCTGAAGAGTGCATACAATTATGTAGACTGTAGTTCACACGTTTCTTGCTGCCTGACGAAGATAGGAGGACTGAAAATATTTATTTTCGGCTAATGCCTATCGAAAATTCGTAATACTGATGTGATGAGTATTGACATTTTTGAGTTTGAGCGTCATTTGTTTACTCAAAAAATCAGCTAATAACTACAAACGTTTTGGGCAAAAGAAAACCGCAAAAAAATAAAAGTCAGCATGTCAGGCAGGGAAGCATCTCAATGAGATGCTTCTTTGCATGACACACTGCCCTAATTTTATTGTGGTTTTCTTTTGTCCATACTAGTGACCTATGATGCTCGAGTAAAGTTAGAAACGTGATGACCTTGAACTAACGTCTCAAGGCCAACAAACTCTCACATGCAAACAACCACCTAGCAAGTATAAACCCACTCAGGTTTCATTTCGATTGGAGATGATACAAGGAAATGGTGGACCCTGGTCCATTTCTTCTGTTACACCCTGTACAGTATTGGACATTGAATTTTGAACACTTCAAACGTTGTACTGAATTCTGCATACAGATTAATTGTTCCTGGTAGATGCCAATGTTTGTGTCAACATCTTTTCATTGTTGAAAAAAAACAACGTTGCATTGTTGGAATACTCTAAGCTATAGATAGTTGAATGAGGCAAAGGGTTTAAAGGGTTTCAAAGGGTTTAACGAGCGTTAACCACTCCTGGTCATCTGCCCGAAGCCCTAAGACCCTTGAATGAGGCAAGTTTCTCACATAACAAAGCTAAATCGTAACAATGAAGTTTTAGTCTAGGAAAAAGCACTGCATTAATGCTTGTGTTGCAAAGAAGTGTTCAAAATTCATTGTCCAGTACTGTACATAAAGTGATATATATCGGCCAACTTTGAGGGAAGGAATCTAGGGTTCGACCGAGTCTGGGTAGATAGGCTACCTGGCCCGGTCCAGGTAATGCTGTATTTGACCCGGCTCGGATTCGGAAAAAATTCGACCGAGTACAAACAGGGTAATAAGTATTTGTTAAAAAAATTATTTTTATTTTCATAGTTTCTTTTACTTTTCGGAGGAACCTACAACAACTTGCACGCAATAGATATTCATTAAGGTGCACAGAAAAAATCAAGTAAATGGCCATAATAGTTTTAGAGAATCAATTTCCTAATTTCTGGCGGTAGGCTAATTGGTTAAAATTGAAAATCTCCGTTTTTTTGAAAACGCTTCCGAAAGTCGGCGTTAGTTAAGCTACTTAACGTTCTTCTCACCTGTTCAGCAATAGTGTGAAGGTTTGTAGGGTGCTTTTCCATTTTAGTTTTGCGTTGTGGTTGCTCTTTTAATTTTTTTACTATTGTGAAACTTCATTTTTCTTGTGATTTTATAATAATAATAAATTCATTGCTAATGCAATAGGCAAAGGAAGGATCAGGTTGATCACTAACACCTCGCCCGAGTTTAAAAACAATAAAAACAGAACAAAGAAATTTTTTTTTTAAATATATGAATGGGTGTACAACAGCTGGATGTTCGTACTTTACACCTGGATAAACTTAGAGAGGTCAACTTGGTTAATCTTTTAAAGATGTTTATGGAAGGTGCCAAAACGACATCAGAGGGCAAATGGTTCCACACATTGACAACTTTGTTGCAAAAAAATATTTACGGCAATCAGTTTTAATCAAGTTAACTGCAAGCTTTAGTGGATGACCTCTAGTTCGTTCACAACTTCGAATACAAAAGTATTCACTACTGTTTATGCCGTACAAACCATGTAAAATACCATGTACGTAAGGACCAAGTCATTTATTAGCCGACGCATTTCGAGTGTAGGTAGATTTAGAACTTTTAATCGTTCCTGATAAGATTTATTATAATGGCCAGGAAGCAGCTTTGTAAAGCGTCGCTGCACAGACTCAATTAGCTCAATGTCTTTTAATAAGTAAGGGGACCAGACTGGTGAGGCATATTCTAAAATGGGTCTAACATCTAGTCCTTAAAGGCTCTAGTAAGTATAAGTACATTCTGTGACCGTAAACACCGTCTGACCTGGTGCGAGCAGTTTTCACAATAGCGTTCATGTGGCTAGATGCCTTAAGGTCCTTTGACAAAATAACTCTTAAATCTTTTATCTGACTCTCACTATCCAGGACGTCGTTATTGATGCAGAGTTTTTATTTTTGCTCCTGATTTGCAAAGTTTTACATTTGCTAGCAGAAATTCGCAGTTGCCAATTCTTGCACCGCACTTCGATATCTCTGATGGCATCACTTAAAACGTAATGGTCGTTAGTAACTTGTACAGTTTTGTAGAGTCATCAGCAAATTTCGGGAACATGACACCGGGAATGCTACAATTAAGATCATTAATATGGACTAGCGGAGTCGCTCGCTCATTCCTCGTCGTCTCGCTCCCCTCCCCCTCCCCTCATTTAATTTACCGTTCGGTCGGTAGATGGCATCGTATGTTCGCGCTGCTGGCCGTTGCGTTCTGGGCGCAGCTACTATCTCAGCGGGCCTTGGCTGCTACTCTTATAATTTGCCGTTCCGTCAGTAGATGGCGAAGATGGCATCGTATGCAGCTGCTGCAGATGCAGATTGCTGTTGCGCTGCCGATGACTGCGTTGCGGATCTTGTGTAATTATATATATAGATTAAAAACAACATTGGTCCCCGAACAGAGCCCTGCAGCACTCCACTAGTAACCGAATTTAACATCTAAAGTGGAAGAACCAATGCAAACTGTCTGACTACGAGATGAAAGAAACACCTTCAACCACTCAAACATTTTGCCACCAAAACCATAATGGTTCAGTTTGACGTAAAATTTGTTATGTACAACAGAGTCAAAAGCTTAGGAAAAATCTATGAAAATTACATCAGCCGGGAAACCAGTATCAATGACCCGCGTCCAGTGATGCATACTTTGAAGCAGCTGTAGCGTTGTGCTTCTTCCCGGAATAAAACCAAATTGATCCTTTGATAAAATATCACAGGTATTAAGGTGAGTGAACATTTGATCATGGATGATACGCTCAAGCACTTTACATGGGACACATGTTCACGAGTGAAATGGGCCTATAGTTACATGGATCAGCTGCATCACCCTTCTTATATAAAGGAACTACACGTGCAGTTTTCACAGCAGGAATGGTGCAAGTGCGAATGGAAAAGTTAAAAATCATGGTTAACGGTAAACATAATTCATTTTTAAGTTGCCCATCAAAATGAGCAGAAAACCCATCAGGACCAATAGCATGGCTGGTTTTAAGTAATCCAGCGACAAACTAAGCACAAACATATCCGCTAAATCTAGAACTGGAACCACGGTGGCCATGTTGAAATCGCATTAAACGGGACGTTTCATGTGGGATAATTAATAAGCAATACTCAAAACCAGAAAACGTTTTTCTGCTACTCCAAAAACGTATTTTAATTTTCGTACGTGTTTTGAAATTCACTAAAACATCACTGGACGTTTTTGTTAACCAAACCCAAAAACTGAAACTATTTTTCAAGTGTAAAGTAAAAACACAATTTCCGGATGTCAATTACGCCAAATACAGTAAGTTTAATAAAAACAAAGCTTCACGTAGTTAAGAAACAATGCAAAAGCCGCATGTAAGACTTGCTCTCTCCGTCCCGAAATTTACATTTCATAGACTCTGCTGCGGTGCAAGCACAACTTTAATTTATATAAGCCTGATGGAAATTAGTATTTACTTAGTAAGTTAGTATGCTTGTTCAATTCATTTCCATTTTATCTTTTCTTAAAACCAACATAGGCCTATTGGAAGGCCAAAGTAACCAAAACGCATTTTATTATTCATTTCACTTTATTATTAAAAAATTTGTAACAAAAAATTACTGGTCAATTTAATTTTTGATTTCGCTTTATTTAATATCATAAAGTTTATCATTAAAAAATTTGGAAGAAAGAATTACAGTAGGCCTACTGGTAAATTTTACAGCTTTTTTTTTACGTTGGTTTCGTCCTTTTTTTCTTGGTTTCGTCCTTTTTTCTTGCTTTCGTCCATTTTTATTTTGCTTTCATTTGTAAAAGCTCTGCGCAATGCAAAACTGGAATAAAGCAAAATGAAAATGACTGAATGCAAAAAAAAAAAAAAAAGAGGACAAAACTAAAGTAAAAAACCTGTATATTAAACTTTAAACCAAAAAAATGAAGAGCTACAACCCTGTTCACTACCCGCACTCGACTCGGTGGGTAGGCTATTCATAATTGCTCGGACTCCACCCGTACTCGTTTTTTTGCGCCCCGGTCGAACCCTAAAGGATTCACATCACCGTGCTACCTAAAACGATCATGAATACTCTGTTTCGATGTCGTTGAAGACAGTTGTGTCTCTGAACTGCAATGCATTACTTAATTTTGAATCACCAAAGATTAAAACATAGTTAATTTTCGTACTGTGAAACGCCATAATGTCAACAAAACTCGGAAAAATGCCTCAAGGATATACAGTAGTTCGGATTTTCTACATTTTCCACTATATCCTTGAGGCCCGAAAAAGATAGCAGCCCAAGCTATAGAAAATTTGCAGGACAAAGCTGTTGTTTTGATTGTGAAAGTGTGCGGTAATTTTTTTCCGGAATTTTTCCGAGTTTTGTTGTCACCAAAGATTAAATTTATGGCACAAATTGTGATGTGATAGGCAAGTGTCGAGCCTGATCACTTCTGTTTAAGGCTGTACCGAACGAGAATTTTTCAGCCGAACCGAACCAAACCGAACAAACCTTAAATAAGCCGAACACCGAACACTTCCGAACCGAACAAAAATGGACCAAACCAATGTATCTTAAACTAAAATGTAGAAGAACTCAGTTCACAAAGATTCATCAAAGCAAAAGTTTCTTAACAAATGTAGGTATTTTCACATGGACTTGTAAGTCCATAGATGTTGAAACTTAAAAAAATCTCCACTACTTTTACATTTTCCCTTGTAACTTCTGAACCGTTACAGCTAGGAACTTGTGGTTTGGACCAATGGAAAGCTGGCGAAAAAACCTTCAAAATGGTGTATTCAAACATCAAAATCTGTCGATTAGAAGTGAAAATATGTTCGGTTTGGTATTTTGCGTTTGAAAGACCGAACACCGAACCGAACCGAACACCCTCTGTTCGGCCATGTTCGGTTCGGTTTGTTCGGTTCGGTACAGCCTTACTTCTGTTACACCTAGGTTTGTTCGTGTATTAGGCTATGCTTTATTTTTTGTTATTGAGCACTGGAACAAATTTTGAGGGTCATTGTTTGGTTGCTGAAAAATTCAAAACCTGTTTGAACTGCTGTTTTCTAGTAATACTAATGGGTAGTTCAACAACTATACGAGTGGTAAAATTCAAACTTCTAAGTCGGCCAAAATTTGGCCAAGTTTTTGATTTGGACGTGAATATAAGCCAACATTGCAGTTTTAATGGAACAAATTTGGGGGTAAAAAATGTATACCATCTTATAATCAGGCCAGTACGGTACTACCCAGACGGAGCAAACAGCTCCATCACTGAGAACTAAATTTGTGCAAACTGCCATTCAGAACGACGTATTTACACCCAACATTAACACTTAAAGTGTGAACGGAAACCAGTAAAAGTTAGTTGTCCAAAAAAGTACAAGTGAACTGTTAATAAGTAATCGTGTAAAATGAATATGACTTAAACAGCCATGGGCAATACGTGCAATTCTAACACCGACATGAAAATGATTTTTCACCTGGATGACTTTACCATGTTTGGTGCCTAAACTACATCAGTTTTAGTAGTTTTTGCCACTGTAGTCACACTGTAAGCAGTTGCACTAGAATGAACAAGTTTGTTGTGTGTTTGCAATGTACTTAGCAACTTGCTCGTGAAACCACAATGGTCACAGGCAAAACTTTTAATTCCTCTGTGGTAGCGATAGTAATGGTTCTTCAGCATGACAAAAGAATATTCAATGGATGGGCAAAGGCCGCAACGAAACTGAGCAACACCATCAGGCAAATTACAATGGTGCTGATAGAAACGATGAAAGTACATGCGACGCAAACTAGGACATTTGTACTGGCACGCATCACATAAAAATTTATCAACGCCATCTTTGTCTCTGTATAATGAGTCACGATGCTGTTTCATCATATGGTTGGATTTCCCAGTCAATGAATTAAAACTGCTTTTACAAATGGGACATAACAGGGTTTCAGTTTCTATGTCTTCCTTTACATTATTAACTAACTTTGGTGGTTTTGAGCTGTCGCTTTCATTACCTTCCGCGTCACTATTTGCTTCGCAGTCTTTAATTTGTGTGGTTTTCACTTCATCAGCCGATGGTTTGAGAATGAGTGAACCAAGAGTTGTCCAGCCGCATCCCGTATTAGCAGAAATGTTGGCAAATCGTTCAATGTCGCTCTCCTCAACAATGTGCTCCACGGGAAACACATAATTCAAATTCCCAATGCTAAGAGAGTGAACGTCACTGTCGGAAGTCACCACAACGTTTTGACATTTCCCGCCGACATGCACCTGTGCGTGGAAAAAACTGCTGGACAACAACAATTCTCGATGTTGTTGCGTAGCGTTCAACACGTGAATCACTGGGTGCAGATTTTGTTTAGCAGCATCAATTTTTACAGAAATTTTGGCACACGCATCATTTGATTTGGATTTAGCCGAATTTTTTGGTCTAAAAATTATCACTGCAGGGTCTTTGATATCGCAAGAATCACCTATCGTATCAGAAAAGTCTTCATTTTGACACTCGACACTTGACACAATTTCTTCTGTATTCTTTGACAAACTGCTGACATCCGACAAGTTTGTCGTTTTGGATTTGGCCTTGGCAGCAGACAACTTGGCCAAGCTGATATCGTCTGAACTGTTTGAGTCGCCCGATAATTCTACCTCAGAAATTTTAGTACTTTTGTGTTCGTTTGTAGAAGTGAGTGTTTCATCTTTTTCATTACTCGTTATCATCTGATCAGAACGGTTGCCGTCGTTAGTAATGGCGGACTTGTTTGGAGCCTTTGCCAAAGTTGATAAAACCACATCGCATGAATCACTAGATCCAGATTCGTCTTCGGCTGATGGAAGAAATTTAGGAGCAACGTCGTCGTCGTCATTTACAGAAGTAACATTAGAAATCTTTAATTCGGAACATTCTTCATCACAATCGTCACGCAAGGCTGAATTATCTTCGTTATACTCGTCGGCCGAGTCTGTATCTTCATCGTTTTCTGGTAATGTTGGCGTGCATTCGATTATTTCTGGGGGACCCTCCATTGTTGTCACTTCATTGGTGGACGGTTTGTATAAAACAGCTTCTGGAGATACTGGTTTGATCAAAGACCGAGGAGAATTTGTTTTTACAATAAAAACACGTTGTTTATTACTACCAGAATTTTTGCTTAAGGCCTGTAGCTGTTCCAATACTGCCTTGGGTATTGGAGGCGTGTTTTTGTTATTTCCTCCGTACATTACATCTCCAGCTGATAAGACAACAACGGAATTATTGCCTACAAGTGAAGTCAGCTGTTTTGGTAAATTAGGAATGGCCAGAGTTGACGGCATGACCTGGACAGGCTGTGCTGTCGCTAAGGCAGGTGTCTGTTTCAATAGGCCTGCCGTCGTCACTATTGGGGCAGCACTCTCTAACATCTTTAAAGCCATGCTTACTGTTGGGCGGTGCGAAATGGTTAAAGTTTGGGGTGAGGCAACACTGCTGATGGGGACAATAGTTTTGAGGTTACCCAATGATGGCACAAGATTGGCAGAGGTTGTCACTGATGTAGGACCTAATTTAGTAACAGTTTGTGGGGGAACGACGTCTTTTTCATTATCGTGGGCCACGTCTCGCCTTAAAAAGCAATGATCTCCCATTACATTGACTTGTATCGGGTTTATTCGTTGTGTTTTACAATATTGTCGGCACATGGCGAGGACATCTTCCATTTTGAAAAGCCATGCAACTTGAAATATTTCTGACACTGTCGAAATTGAAACTTTGAGCAGTCCAGTGTAAATATAATCAAGTATGGGTTCCACCCCTGCAGGACGAACATAATTCGGGAGTGACACGACTAAATTTTTGCAATTTCGGTGCACTTGATTTTCAAATACTGTTCTGAAAAAGGGGCTTCTGGCCCTTAAAATCAAACGATGTGCCTGAAGTATTCTTCCAGAAAGGGGCAACCGTAACATGACATCACACATGGTATTCGATTTTCGTAAGTCATTTAATGATTGGCTCAAAAAGGCGCCATGATTGTCTCTTTCGAAGACGGCTTCTCCATCTTCGACCTGTTGTTTCGACATCACAGGCATTTTCTTGGCAATAATTGGCGTTTCTCTCAGTTCTGAAACCCATTTTGGAATAGTTACTTGCTTTTCAACTACAGCAGCACTAGCAGGTGCTACGGCGGGGCGCACTTCCGTTGTAGCACTCGCAGCTTGGGGTGCAGTTGGTGTTGTCGAACTTGTCTTGGGACGCTTGGCAAATTTCGATCGGCCCCTTTTCCTTCTTTTCGGAGGCATTTCTGATTTTAAAAAAATCTACAATTCAATTCAACAGTGTTAACTATCTCCCGAAAGTGCGCTTCATTTTTGGCTCGAGATGGGTAAACACGAGGCTCGACACATTTTTCCTTCTGCACTCACATACATCTCGAACGCCACTTGAAGCCGCATTTACTTCGAAATTTGCGACATCTTCGACGAAATACACCCTTGATGTGATGTATCCATATTTTGCTGGTGATATACTCGTCGAGATCGAAATATTTGTTGAGATATGAGACACAATTTGGCGCCGAACGAATGCGATCTCATGAAAACATGAAAACGTTAAGAAAAGTATGGCGCGATGTTGTAACTCCTGGCGCCACCTACATACGGGAAATTAAATGCTGGCTGGCTTTTACTAAGAGGCGATTTGAATCAACTTTTACGTTCTTCAGGCAGAAGGCATAATACTAATGTAATTCAGATCCCATGAATTTTTTCTTTGAAAAATTGTTTTTATTTTTTATTTTCTTTCAAGATAAAAAAAATAACTGTATTTTCAAGTATTTTCAAACTACTACCGAGGTAATACTGAATGGTTCTGTGTCCCAGCTACAACCCTTACGGAATCACATCTTATGAGAGGCTAAGCCAAAAATTGCCACTGATGGCGCCACATGACCTACAAGCAGCCGCCATTTTAGTTTATTTTAGTAAAGCAAAGCTGTAATAGTTCTAGTAGTCGTCGCCAGGTGTCCGATTTTGCTTAAGGCGTATCCTCATTAGTGGGCGGGGAAAAGGTATGAGGGGAAAAATTCGGAGAAAAAAAAAGTTCCGGGGAACTTTCTGTGGAGAAACTAAATAATAAAAAATAAAACTTACAAAATTGTCTCTTTTTTTCGTGTTTTTTATTAATTTTTTTAATTTTGTAGGTTAGGTTACGTCAGTAGCCTTGGCTCGAATTTCACCAGCCAGGAAAAGAAGTTTCACACGGAAACTTATTTCTTCTGCAGCTTTTTTTCCGGATACCATTTTTTTTTAATACGTTAGGTTAGAATAGGTAAGGCCATTTGCCTTTGCTCAAATGTCACCAGGCAAGCAAAGGTGGGGTTTTTTTTTCATAGGCTTTTTCCTTCGACCTTTTTTCGCCTAACTTTGTAACAGACTTTTTTCCCCCGGAACTTTCTTGACACAGACTGCAGATCGAAATATTTCGTTAGTCAAGGACCGATTGAACGAACATAACTGGTTGACCTTGCCAAAAATATCAAGGTCATCGTGATTGTAACTTTAGAGCTGCACTATCAGCGATTCAGCGAGTGATCTGACAACATTTAGCGCTAACCAGCACTATCTAGCACTCGCTTGCACCAAGCAAAGGAATGCACAACAGCATTTCTTTTAGCGATACAAACACGCCACGACCTCTATATCATTCAGTAAAAATTCGGTATATCCTCGTAAACCTGGGCGGAAGCTGTAAGTTAACAATATCACTGTCCTTAGATGGCGCTATGGTATTTTCGCTAGCTTTTCAACCGGTGATAGTGCCTCTTTAAAATCGAGTTATCAAAGCTACCTTCAAAATGATATATATCTTTGCAGCTAGACACACCTCTATAGCCAAAGATAATCAACATTTTCCGAAGGGAGGGTGGGGGGGGGGAGACAAATGGTGAAATGGAGTTTAGACTACAATTTGCAACTTTATATATATATATATATTGGAATGGTGACGACGGTGGACCTTCCGCAAATGTATTTTCATGGATCGGCTTAACAGGTGTGCATGGCCACGTTTATCAAACCCTAAAAACAAAGTACGGTTAAACTTAAAAAAAAGTTATTGCTTCGGAAATTACTCCGTCAGCACGTTATTCTGCAATCTGCCCCGAGACTACGATTACATTGAAACTATAATAATGACTATTTCCCAAACACCCCAATCAACCAACCCCCTCCCCCTCCCCCCCGCCAAAAAAAAATCATTTGCTTTCTTTTCGATGTATTATCTCCCACAGAAAAGAAAATATTTTATGTGATACTTTCCAAAAGGCTTTTACCCAAAGTGTAGTGGTCCATAATTTGTTATCAAAGGGTCCCCCCTCCACCACCGTCTATACGGTACTTCCTCTCTTATTCACTCCTGAATCAGTGCACCAGTTGTTTGACCACACCAAACCTTTCTCGAAGGGTGACCCTGACCTAGTAACGGGTGTTTTTTTTTTTTTTACTGAAAGGTAAATCCTGCATCTAGCCTAGAGTAGTGATATTATTCAACACAAACATGGAAAAACCATTTGTTCCACCCAGCTGGGAAAAAAAGCATGTAATTATTATCCCAATTTATAAGCAGGGAGACTATTTGGTAGCGTCCTGCCTCCCTGCTTATAAATTGGGATAATAATTATATGCAGGGATAATATTGTATACGAAATAATTACGGACCAGATGTTTGAAGAATCCTTAACCAACATTTGCTTCTTTAATGGAAACTTATTTACTTCTTGAATGTAACCAACGTGAGTGTAGACAAGGATTTTCTACAGTGTAAAATCTTTTACACCACGGCTGTGACGTCACGCTAACTCAACACCATGCTAAACTTTAGTAGGTTAAATCCTGTTAACCGTGACCGGAAGTGTGCGTCATCGCAAAAAGTGTGGGTTATCAAGTTACCCCACACTTCTGCCGCTAACCCACACTTTTGACACTCCTGGATCACGCGACTGGGAACGCATACACAAACAACCACGTACAGCGTCCAAAAACGAAACGCAATAAAAACTTATAAAAGGAATTATTTTAAATTGCCGGGATGTCCCGAATGAAATCTGATCCCTGCTAACTCTCACATGTCTGGTCCATAACTAAGTTTATTTACTCCGTCTAACTCTCCCCCCACCTCCATACCGATACACCTATTAGTCTCTTGCTGCAATTTTGAAACAATTCTCAAACTACAAACGCACAAAATGAATTAAATACCTTTCCTGAATGTCATTTTATCCCTGCTGCCTCTCATATCGACGTTTATTCACCGGGCAGATTAGAAAACACGACGAGCAACCAAAGGAGCACCCTTCCCAACGACGTGTCTGTCTACCCTCCCCCCCCCCCCCTTCCTCCTTCCATAAACTTGAACCAAAGGACTCGTTCGTTAGTCGGGTAGAAGATTGGCCGAACCTTGATGTGAGGTACAACAAACTTTTTTTGCT
Source organism: Lithobius niger (assembly GCA_023313725.1). Lineage (NCBI taxonomy): Eukaryota > Metazoa > Arthropoda > Chilopoda > Lithobiomorpha > Lithobiidae > Lithobius > Lithobius niger. The sequence continues at coordinate 111,141 of JAHWFP010027423.1, forward strand.
GGAAGTTGGCCTTCTACATGCCCCTAGTCAGAATCTGGATGATGCCACCCTGGGGGGGGGGGGGGGGAGTTGGACACACACGTCGTTCAGAAGGGTTTACGTTGGAAGGGTCCACCTTGGCATCATTGGGCAATTTTTTGTAATGAAAGTCAAAGGTCAAAATTGGTGGCCTAAAGACAGTTTTTTTTGCTTTAACTTCTTAACCGTTGATCAGATAGAAAAACACAGAATACAAGTCTAAAACAAAATTTAATTTTCGTCAGGAAAAGTCCTATTCAATTTTGACGTAAAGTTAGCCCTTATGGTCCAAATTTGTCGTTTTATGCCAAATTGACGAAAAATAGTACATTTAGTATTACAGTGTATAGCATTCCTGAGTATACACCTTTGCTTTTACCTCTCTAATTACCCTAGATGGACATACTTAGGCTCTTCTGAAAGGTGGTGATGTATTCTTTCCATCAATGCTAATCACAATTGTGTATCGTAAATAGGGACCATCCTACGCCCATTGAAAGGTGTTGTCGTAATGGCGTAGCGGCGAAAGAATATGCTGATTTTCGATTTTAAAGTGTTCCTGTGAGCTATCTAAATACCCTAGATAGACATACTTAAGCTCATCTGAAAGGTGGTGATATATTCTTTCCATCAATGCTAATCACAATTGGTATTTTAAATAGGGACCGTCCTACGCTCATTGAAAGGTGTTGTTGTAATGGCGTAGCAGCGAAATAGTATGGTTATTTTCGATTTCAAAGAGCTCCTATGGGTTACCTAACTACCCTAGATGGACATACTTGGGCTCTTCTGAAAGGTGGTGATGTATTCTTTCTATCAAAGCTAATCACAATTGTGTATTTTAAATAGGGACCGTCCTACGCCCATTAAAAGGTCTTGTTGTAATGGCGTAGCATCGAAATAGTATAGTGATTTTCGATTCCAATTAGCTCCTGTGAGCTACCTAATTAGCCTGGATGGACATACTTAGGCTCTTCTGAAAAGTGGTGATGTATTCTTTCCTTCAATGCTAATCACAATTGTGTACTTTAAATAGGGACCGTCCTACGCGCACTGAAATGTGTTGTCATAATGGCGTAGCGGCGAAAGAATATGCTGATTTTCGATTTTAAAGTGCTCCTATGAGCTACCTAATTACCCTAGATGGACATACTTAGGCTCTTCTGAAAGGTGTTGATGTATTCTTTCTATAACGGCTTATCTCAACTATGTATCTTAAATAGGGACCATCCTACGCCGATTAAAAAGTGTTGTCGTAATGGCGTAGCGGCGATATAGCATGATGATTTTCGATTTCAAAGTGCTCCTGGGCTACCTAATTACCCTAGATGGACATGCTTAGGCTCTTCTTAAAGGTGGTGA